>MU284187.1:3658-49424 GCA_022478815.1 Daldinia bambusicola
ACTGTTGGATTTGTATTGGCGGTTTGCTATTTTGATGGACGGTTTGTTTCGTTGGTTAATATTTTTTTGTTTTATTTTTTTTCATTTTTTTTTTTTTTTTTGTTTTAATTTTTTTTTTTTTTTTTTTTTTTTTTTTTTTTTTTTTATTTAGAGATGCATTCTTACAGTGCTGAGATGATGGTGGGTGACGGTAATATCGTGGCGGATCAAGGTGGTGAAGAAGCTCCCTCACCTAGATGTTCAGGTTCCGAGATAACGAAGCCAATGAGCGGGTCTTGCCAATCATGCGGGATGCCTCATCGGTTTTACGTACATATGTAGATGCATGTGAGGTAGGTCAGTCTGCAGATCGATCATCCGCCTGAGTCTCAGTAAGCCTGGCAAGTTCTGGTAAAACAAAGCGGAGAGTGGTGAACCTTTCGGCTTCTACCCACGCGGGAACGACATAAATATAACATCCTACTTCATGTATAAGATGAGGTAATTCCTAACGGCCTGGAGGTGAGCGGTGTAAACTGTGAAGAATTAGTATTGTACAACTTCAATGCGCGCGGGGTACTTGGATCGTTTACCTAGCGGGGTTACATTATGTACCGTAGGTAGGCGGTTTGGTGGGTGGTTTAGGATTGTATGTATTGTACGTATTCCATACATGTAGTCAAGATAGGAGCCTTTTACGACAGTAGTGTTGAGCGACCGTGGCCAATTGACTGCCATTTTGGCGGTACTAGTGCTGTCTACGTAAACTCGACGGCGCACCCCAAAGGGGTGCTGCGCTTTAATTAGGAAAACGGGCAGTAATTAGGTTAGCGTACCAGACTTTAAGCACCAATAAGAAGCTATTCCGACCCTTGTTACATGCTTGAAAAGGAAAATAAATAATGACATCTTATGAAATTTTATGAATGTTAGAAAATACCTCCAAACACGTAAGAATTACATATATTCGGAAGTACTTCGGATTAAATCCTTAATCTTGCCCGTTTCCTTAATTAAAGCGCAGCACCCCTTTGGGGTGCGTCGTCGAGTTTACGTAGACAGCACTAGTAAAGAATGGCCCGAAGCGGCAACTTCACATAGGCGAGGTTTAAGGTTCGCTTTATTATGTGAGAAGTACATTAAGTACATCATCCTATGATGCAACCTACCCAAAGCCTGCATCTGCAGCTTCCTTCAAGCGAGAAGCTGAAAAGGAGGGAAACTGTATCTTAGGTAACCATGCAATTAGACTTTGGCATTGCATTTGCGTCTTGTATTTTTCTCATGTCTCGCCAATTTCGATAACTTCCAATACTTTTACCCATCCCATCCCCTCCAAAACACCTAAAACACCTAAAACATCCAAAACATCCAAAACAGACCGTCATTCCTCTCGGATAATACTACTGTATGTCAATCAGTTGTCAATGCAAAATCTACTGTCTTCCCATGTGGAATTCCACTTACTGCGATGCAACACCACTTGAACAGCTACTTCGCATTGTCTGCCAGTTACGCCTGACCCAAGAGACCTTAGGGTGAGTAAGGGTAAGTGTCATTCGCGATTCAAAAATGGGTGTGCACTAGGTTAGGTTTAGCAGTTAGCAGCGCCTCACAGACACAGTAGTGGACGTAGTGGACATAGTGGACATAGTGGACAGTGAGGGACGGTTCCACCTCAAGCTACCATACCTGTAAGGGTACATAGCGCTACTTGTCATCCCTGCTCCTTTTGTTGAAGGTTAATCTAGGGTGGCAGGGTGGATATGCTGATTTCCTTGTCGGAGTTTCAATATCAACGCTGGCAACGCTAGTCGTGATCTTCAACGTCCTTATCTTCTTCTCCCTTCCTCTTTTTTTGTCCTGCTATCTCACCTTTCCGCGTAACGCGGTCAAGTCTTCGTGTTGTGTCACGCGCACCCCAAGAGCAAACGACTTAGCTTGGTCGGCGAACCTGTTGCACTAGGCCCCGTTTCTGTCCTCCCAATGTCTTTATATCTTTCTTAGCCCGTCGGCGCGGAGGTAAGGGGGGGAACTGGGAATAACGATGGCTGCTCCCGCGAAGGATGTGCTTTCCTCGCTGCTGCTGCGACCGGGACAAGCCGTTCAGCATGCCCTCTCAGCGCGTTTCGATGTAAACGATAATGCGCAATCCCTCGACCCTATGAGCCGCGATTATGGCCAACAGCGACATGCTACTGCCGATTTTACAGAGGCCGACGAAGATGAGGATGAGGAAGAAGACGAGAATGTAGACGAATTCGATCTCGATGACGGGCTATCCAGGCGTCGGTTGAACCGACCTTTCCAGGAAACGAACGCGCGTAGGAGCTCGACTTCTCTTATACCATTGTTCTCTGCTAGCTACCTCGGTATGTTTGCAGTTATCTTCTAGTGAGCGTCTATTACCTGCTGAGCCTTGGACTTACAGCTTGAAATAGATACTCTCCCCGTTTACAACGTCGTTCATGCCATCAGAATAATTGTCCAAGCAAGGACCGAGACCACATTGACATGGGACCAAATTCGATCACCCCAGGTTTCTCAATTCCTAGTCAAACCTATGCAGCAACAGATTCGGACCCAACATTTTAGTCGTGTAACGCTGTACGCTTTAATGGCAAATTGTCTCCAGTTTGCAAAGGAGGGACAGTTATACCCGGGTAACGTAGGGACCAGTATGACACGGGCAAGGGTTTGTGAAATCCTCGCCTTGAAATTATTAAAGGAATATAGTACGAGGGAGCTTATTGATGCCTTGTCCTATGACTTTTACCCACTCCAAGGAGCTCCCGAGGCACCCACAACACATACAAAATCCTCGGATGCTAAGAACCGCCCAGCTGTAGCCCGATCTTCGACGCTCGAGGTGGCTATTCGTGCTTCTGCTAAACACTTCCTCGCCCACCCTCTTGTAGTCCAACAACTTGAGGCCATCTGGAATGGTGCTATTAGCTTCTACTCGTCACAAGATAATCTTCATCGGATTTTGTCAAAGCCTCCGAGTCAAAGCGAAAATGCACAAAACGGCCCGGCGGGCGTTCGAACGCCGCTTCTTAGCCACCAGCTAACCAAGGAACCGCCATCTCAATTGCCGCTGCATCAGATACCTGTACGACGAACGGTTAATCTGTATGACCCACGCCAAGCTTCTCCTCTGAAGCTATCCCGCCTCCGAGTCCCTCGTTATAGACAGTTTCTGTCGACGTGCTCTCTGTTTGCCTTGATATGTCTGTTTCTGGCGGTCTTAATAGAACGTTCTAGTCACATTACCGAACTGGAATTGATTTTCTGGTTTTGGAGCGCAGGTTTCATGCTTGATGAAGTTGTTGGCTTCAACGAGCAGGGCTTTTCCTTGTATATCATGAGCTTCTGGAATATTTTCGATCTTGGCATTCTACTACTACTCATCGTATTCTACTGTTTGAGAGTTTATGCCGTTTTTGTCGTTGACCCTCATCGCTGGAACGAGATGGCATATGATGTTCTAGCAGCGAACGCCATACTCTTGTTACCCCGTATCTTCAGCGTGTTAGATCACTATCGATACTTTTCTCAGCTTCTGATTGCCTTTCGGCTCATGGCGGTGGATCTTGCGGCTGTGTTCGTTCTTGTTCTGATTAGTTGTTCTGGATTCTTCGTGTTCTTTACACTCTCCAGCAATCAGAATGCGGCCCCAGAAGTAGCTTACAAGATATTCCAAATTCTTATGGGGTTTACGCCAGCTGCGTGGGATGTGTACGTATACAAGCAACTGGGGATCTTTGCGATAACATGAGCTAACCGATACTTTTAGATGGCCGGAGTATACTTTCTTAGGCAAGACGTTACTAGCGGCTTTTCTCATCATTTGTCATTTTCTCGTTGTGTAAGCTTGTCTTTGCATACGGAGAGGATAAAATTCTAACAGACTGCAGAACGATTCTGATCACCGTACTTACAAACTCTTTCACGGCGATCGTATCAAATGCGAACGAAGAACACCAGTATGTAATCACTGACGCTGTGACGGTCTGTTTTACTTACATCGACACAGATTTCTCTTCGCGATTAATACTATATCTATGGTCAAGAACGATGCCATGTTCTCCTACGTTGCGCCAGGCAATATCCTTGCTTGGATTTTGACGCCATTACGATACGTTATGTCCATCAGACAGTTTGTGATTTTGAATCGCACCGTCATCAAATTAACCCATTGTCCTATCCTATTTTGCATATTCATTTATGAGAAGTATTTTCTCGCCCCATCGATTTACGAGCCAACGGATCTAGTCGAACATCAAGGGCGCCGCAAGGCTAGAGGAATATCGTTCACCGATCTCGCTAGTAGGGGGACAGCTCTTTTCAGCCCAAGCATGAAAACACGCGAGGAATCGATTGCCGGGTTTCAAAAAGACCGTGCGCTGGAAGAAGTTTTCCGTCGACCTCCTGATGTTAGCACAATACGGAGCCAAAGAAGACAACAAAGGAGGAAGACGCAGACAGCTATTCGTAATTGGATGGAACAGAACGACGAGATTGGTGAGCGTCTCTCCCAATGGCCAACGATTGATAGTCGTCCAAGCCTTTCGCAGCGAAGGATGAGTATGAGCCGTGACTTTCCTAAGAGGTCCAGGCGCGTCTCTGACATTCGATCGGCTGCGAGCGACCCTGCCGACCTTGTATCGAATAGCGGCTTTCCCGGCTCCAATGTTAGGGAACTCAACGGCCAAATTGATGAGCAACAGGCACAGTATAGGGATCAGACGGGAGCAGATGGCGACGATGAATTCGTAACAAATGATGAGGAAGAAGACGAAATGGTCATTCCAAGTCGTCATAGCAGTATTGCTAGCCCACGAGACCGCGATGACTATTTCACGTCCTCTCCAGACTTGAGGCGTGAAGTATTAGCCCCATCGTCTTTGAGTGGTTCTTCGCATCACCAAAGCATGGCCGTCACGTCGCCTAGAACTAGCAATACGCCTCGTCGTC
The DNA here is from genome assembly GCA_022478815.1 of Daldinia bambusicola. Classification (NCBI taxonomy): domain Eukaryota; kingdom Fungi; phylum Ascomycota; class Sordariomycetes; order Xylariales; family Hypoxylaceae; genus Daldinia; species Daldinia bambusicola. The sequence continues at coordinate 8,615 of MU284187.1, forward strand.
AAGGTCTCCATAGTCGCACGCTTTCCACAAATACGATCCTTTACGCTCCACAGGAACCTAATCACTTTGAAGCAAGTCCATCCTTAATCTCGGAAGAGCCATCGGGAGCAGGCTCTCAATCGCGAAGAAGCAGGTTAATAGCAGCGGCAGAGTCTTCAACTCCGAGCGGTACACGTTCGCCACGGAGAACGCAAAATAGACCTCCCCTGGTAACCCGGCCAAGACCGATTCCTGCAAGATCGGCACCTAACCGTTCAATCCTCCTTAATGCTGGCCAGAAAATTCGACGGCTTTCGTCTCTCGATGGGGGTATCAGTTCTGATATAGGATTAGACGCGACTAATGAATTCGGTGCTGTGCCGTCTTCGTTTGCAACGCAAATGGCCATGGCTACCGGCCAGTTAAAGGCACCGAACCGAAGCGGCCGAGATCGGGAGGACTCAGATAGGATAAGTCGATTGATTTTGGCAAGGATGAAGAGCCTCGAGGAGAACTTTGTGGACGCTATGAAGGAGATCCGAGCACGCAGCTCAGCACCCACGACACAGAATTCGGAAGACGAGGGCGGTTGGAGGACCAGCACAAGTGGCGGAAGGCCGTCGAGCAGTAAGAGAATACCAGGAAAGAGCAAAAGCGAAGGGAGCCGGCCGGGGAGCAATTGGGAACAAAAGGACGGTCTGGAGGGGGTCCGGTCAGGGAGCCAGGGGTTCAAGGGGAAAGGGAAGGAGGTCGAGGGGACAATAAGCGATGGCGAGATGGAATATGAACAAGTGACCGAGTTTTCAAAAAGGGGGAGTTCCGTGTAAGCGGCGTCTTGGGAGAAGTCTGTTTTTCATGAGTCAGTCTAGCAAATGATGCATTTTGGCGTTTTGGTTTGTCTCAGGGGCTCAGAAGGCAACGGCAAACAAATGGCCTACTTTTTTTTTTTTTTTATAAATACGATACCAAGGGTTGGTCGGTTCGGAGCATATAACCTATCAGCTGAGTCTGATCTGGCGTGCGATGCGATGCGATATACCTAATGACAGCTTATTTTGTACTACTAAGCAGAAAGGTGGAACTGTTGCATTAAGACAGCTTAGCTTAGCTTATCAGGGCTTGCTATTGCTATTTTCACAAGAGCTTTTTCTTTTTCCTTTTCCTTTTTTAAGAAGATTTGCTTAACTTTGCATTCTCTTTTCTTTATTTCATGTTGTATGTTGTAACGTCTAAGGGTAGTAGTAGTAGTAAGAAACAAAACAACGCCGGCCGTTACGTTTACCCAAAAATCATAATATCCTCATACATATACGTTTGTCTAATAGCGAGGCACGCTATAATCCTTTCTTGTCGTGATAAATGGATCCTTATCCTAAATCGTTCCACGAAATTCCCAAACTATACCTAATCATCCAACATTCTCACTCATTAATATCGCCCCGCCCCCTCTCTTTGCCTCTTCCAGCGTGTATAGATCTTTTAACGCCTCTTATCCGAGCAAGCACTTCCTAGGGAGAGTTGGGTAGGTAGGTAGGTATTTCAGATGCCACCGCCGCTCCGGTCGACGCTGACGTAGAAGTTGGGGTTCTGGGGGGAGTTCTTCTGGGCGAGCTCGTTGCGGGACAGGGTGGAGCGGCGGTACTGGACGGCTACGGCGATGCCGGCCGTGGCGACGGCGGCAAGGGCGAGGCCGGGATGGCGGGATCTGATGTTGGGGGAGGGGAAGAAGGGTTAGTTTAAGTGCTGCTGATAAGGGGATTGGGATTGGGGTGATATGAGGTAGGCATAACTTACAGACGTCCTCCGGTGGTGATTCTGGTTGCTCGTGTGTGGTCCATTGTTTTCTTTCTTTTCTTCGAGCTTGATGTTTGACAACAGCGAGCTATGCTAATAGCAATCCGTATAACTTGAGGTAACTCGCTACCTTAGGTACACAAAGACTGACCGTTTTATAGAATGCTCAAAGTTTGATTCTTAGTCAGAAGAGATGGCTAGAGGTAGCTGATGATAATGAAGTCTCAATTTATTCTATCAATCATAAAACAAGCCGATACTGGATGTAGGTAGGCAACGCAAAGAACTTGGGAAAAGTAACAGAGCCGACAGAGCGAAGATCGCCGGGCAGACAGGCAGACAGGCAGACAGGCCGGTTTATGTATGCGGGCTGGCGGGATGAATGCAGAGAGAGCAATCGCTTCAACCTTACTCTACTGACCGCCACATACCGACGGGGACCTCAGATTACCGACTTACCTTACCTTGGTAGGTAGGTACCTACCTAGATTAGGAGGTAGTGTACGCTGGCGTATGCTGGTGCATGCTGGTATAATGCTGGTATAATGCTGGTATAATGCTAGTATGGAGTAATTGATAAGAGGAATTTCCCCGATTTTATGTCATACAAGGGGTTCCCGTCCCTCTTAACCCAGGCTAGGGGCCTAGATTCCCCAGATTTCCGGGTTAGAAAGTGGGCAGATGCTGATGAGGTCAATGGTGCGATCTTGATCTTTTTTTGGTGCGAGACGAAAAAGTTAAGGAAAACAGGAAAAGCTTTGACCTGCTTCGGGATATGGGGCACGCGAGCGAATGAGGTATGTACCTTAGGTAATCTACATTACACCTTATCGGGAGGATTCCCGGAAACTTTAGGTATTGTGCCTTAGATAGGTACCTTAGATAGGTAGCTGCTACATAATACAAGACTTAATTGAATGCATTAGGTACTTTAAGTAATGTCCTTATTAAAAAAAAAGACTTCGAAGAGCTTGCATTAGGGGGCAAAACTTTATACAGTAGAGAGAAGTGATACGTACTTACATACATTAGACGTACCTTAGGTACCTAGGTTATGTAGGTAATTATGTAAATTGTCGGGGTAGGCCGCGAGAGGGGAGGACCAGATGGCAAAGAAGAGTTGAATCATAATGCGGGGAATGAAATTCAATTACATAATTCATAAGAGGCGACGAATGCTTCTTATTAGACTTCAATATTTATTAATTGAGCTTCTCACATCAGACAAAATGGCTTAATATTGAATTAAGTGTCCAATTGTTTTTAGCTCTGTAGGTAGTATAGACCTTTGATAAGGAGGTAGGTGATGGATGTTTACCGAGGTATGCATGTACCTGATGTATACCTACATAATGTAGTATACAGCTATGTTGCTGACTTGTCAAGTCTCACAATGATAAGCCACGGGCGCCAGGCAGAAGTCTATTAAAGCCAATTTGAAACTACAAGTATGATTTCTAGGAGATGGCAATGGAAACACTTGTCCCTCTTGATTAAACTGTTTTTGTTTTCTTTCAAAGTTGGCATCTGGGTCAGGTAACTTACATATAAGGTAACGTACATATTATGTACCTAAGTACCTAGGTACCTCAGGTTAGGACCTTACCTAGGTACCTACCTTAGGTATGTCTTGGTATACCACAAGTTTGACAGTATAGATGCGATGATACATGCACTGTCCCATAAGGCTTATTCGTCGCCTTCTTCCTATGCGCTATACTGGCCAATTGGGATACAAACGCAGGAAGGAAGTATGTAGCTTGAAGAAGCGCGGTTGGAAAGGGTAGACAGCACTTACGTGTATACATATGAGTTTATATGAGTTTACTTGCACAGGTTAGGTACGTTTGCTACCTGTAATTATACCCAGTTCCATGTACCTATACCACATATACAAACTCCTACATACCTACCTGGTATATACCTATATACCTATATACCTACCTATATACTATATATATATATATATGTGTGTGTGTGTGTGTGTGTGTGCCTTCCGCGTGCCGCGTGGACCTTGCATATAAGCAGGCAGTCACCAGTCAGAATATCAAAAAGAGGCAACTACAGCCTTATATTTAGTCCTTTTTTATTTTATCTACCTCGGTCCTCAGTATTTCCTCAATATTTACTCTTCTACTTCTAGACTTCTAGACAAGTCCTCAAGTCATTGACATAAACTTCCTTTCAACTTTCTTACCTTAAGTCGGGTACTCTTACTCCGTGTCATCACATGAAACATTGTATCCCTCCTGCTCTACCTGTATTGTTAAAGCTAGCTTAGAGCCTTGCTCCCAGAGCGTCATCATGCTACCGCAGCAGCCAGAGCAAGAGTCTCAGGAACCCCCTTCACCAACGGCTCCAGCTCCCCGAGCTCAAGGCTCTCTGATCGATGCCGCCATCAAGCAGTTGCTAAAGGATCAACCTAGTGAAGATGACACTGACTACACCTCAAAGTCCCGGGAGAAGTCAGATCTCACTAGACTCTTACACGTCCATGTCGAATGTAATACTGGTGATACTTTAGTTATCGTTGATTTCCCTTCGAGCTACCTAAGCTGTAGTCGGGAAGAGGTGGGTAAATTTCCGGTGTTGTTATTAAAGAGCCTGAAGTTCTCGTCTTTGTAAATGAGACGAACTTGCATAATATCTCATCATACCTATACTTGATCTTGTATATGACCATCTACATACAAGTACATGTAACTGCCGCCTCTGTCCGCCATCTAACTGATTTACTTCCGTCACAGTGGACCCAAAAGCGCTTTCTTGTCCATTCGGAGAAGCTCCTTGCTACTGGTTCTAAAGTCTTCGCAAATTTACTGTCACCCGCGAAGCAAGCTCGCCTCCTAAAGCGTGTGGAGCTTACCCGCGAAGCGGTCTCGCCCAAGTTCGTTATCGATCTCACGCCTTCGTTTGAGGGAGACGATCTCGCTGCCCAGCTAATGGAGTTGTCTCTCCCGCCTGGCGTAACGGACTGGTGGATGTCAAAGGAAAGGCTTGGTATATCACAATATTTAGTTTCCGGCCACGACGACCACTGCCCTCATCACGACAAAGTTGCATTGGACTGCAAGAAAAAGGACACGTACATCGAACCTCAAGAAGGAGCTAGGGAATTGCTCCCTAACATCGATCTCAATGACATCGAACCCTCCGAGTCAAGAGCTATTGATGATTATTGCCCTATCCGCCATCGCGCCAATATAATCCGTCTCATTTTAGCCATAGAAGGGTATGACCTGGTCTTGAACTCGGCACCGCGGGTCTACACGCTCACGATTATCGCCAACATACTAGACTGTACAAGTGTTATCGTAAGTGGAAGAAGCATTTAGAGAAGTGCATGTTGTGTGTTTTCATTGCTGACTTTGCCCCCCTACAGAGAGACTCTGTGTATACGTGGCTCTTAGCAGAGCCCAACTCCGAGTTTATCGACATAAATACCGAAATCGCGTTTAAAATTGCATGGATCTTGAGAATAGATAGCATTGCTAGCGCCGCCTTTCGCATTCTTGTCGTCGAGAGAGCTTTAGACACTTTAGCTACTCAACCTCCCGTACAAAAGGATCGATATACAATTTTCGGTCGCCCTCGTGTAGATCTGCCCGACGATCTGCAGACCGTTGTTCAGTATGCGGCGCAAAAGCTCGCCGATCGCGTCCACCAGACACTTGCGAAGCTGAAGTCGGATCAGTTCTACAATACGTTTAAAATTTCGGAATACCAAAAGTTCGTGGGAGCCGGCGACGTCATCTGCGCGGCTCTTTCTAATACCGGCCTAAGCCTAGATAACAGCAGCCCCTCCGACTCCTACCAGCCGGATCATATACGTGGTCAGCTGCTAAAAGAACTATTCAATTCTTTCTTAACCCTTTCCGCAAAGTTACAGGAGTATAAGAACTGGGTTTTGGAGGAGGCGATGCGCCCCATAAACGGGTACTACCAGCTTAGCGACTACGATCGCGACCGGCAATGTTATGTGGAACGCCTGCGGCGGACGCCCGGCTACCTCATTTTCCAGGAGTTTTCCGAGGCTCAGCATCTCCTGACTCCGTGGTTCTGGGAACACCTGGCTTCGTACGCGGTGAACCAGGAGAGTCAGTGCTACCCCGATCGCTTCCTGGACGAATACGTGAGCGACTTCATCCATAGGGGACTCAAGGCGGCAGCGTACTTCTCCAGTGGGGAGCACGAAAAAGTCGCAGACCTGTTCAATTTCCGTCTCGAACAGTTCCGCGTCGAGCTCCACCGGGCCTTGGCGGGCCTATGGTCCTCCTGGACGAAGCGCGACTTCGAGGTCCCGCTTACACGGACGGGACACATAGCCCTGGCGCTGACCGAGGAGGAGCTCCAGTACCTGCCGCTGTGGGCCGGCGGACTGAACGACGGTAGCGGCGGCGTTTTCCAGTCCGCGGTCCCGGACGCCGATCTCGGGCCTATTGGTCCCGGCCCCGCTTATCGCACGGGCGACACCGTGGCCACGGACGCCTCGAGCATCTGCCAGTCCGACAAGACGCCTAGCGACGTCAGCACCGCTACACTAACCGCCGGACGCTCCGTAAACGCCGTGCCGTCGAATATAGGCCCCAGCAGCACCGTTCTCGACGACGTATCAGTATCAGTTTCAGACCCGTTTGGCCCTAGCAGCCGGGTTGTGTTTACCCCCCCCTCGACGGGCACCCCGGCCTCGTCGGTTACTTTGGATAGAGACGATAGCGATGGGTATGAGTCTATTGGTAGCAGTGGGGTTGACGAGGAGGTTTGGTCTGAGGCTGAAGAGTCTTTTACGTAGTGATATGTGCATATGTATGTGCGCATGTTTAGGGGATCGGATGAGTTGGGTACCTAGATGGTAATGGAGTAAACACCTAGGGTACATACATGAGTAGATGAGGTGGTGAGGTTTTGGAAAATACCTAAATAAAGCAGGTGGGGCCGGGGTAGGTTGGATTTATAGCATTTGGTGAAGTGGATAGAGGATAGCCCGTCATTAAGTGTATAGTACACTGTTACGCGGCACAAGGTGTGAATGAATGGATGGATATATCTTTGGGACAGATGTCTTGCACCTAACCCACCTTACCTCGCACGAAGCTCAACTACTCTCTCTTACCTACCACGATATCTAGATCAAGTCAAGTAAACAAATACCTACCTAAATGATGCAAAAGAATTATTGGCAAGAGTAGATATTGCGAGACAGGTAAAAATCTCTATTTTACCTAGAACTTTTTCTTGCGTTCTGGGTATTATCTGAAAGCGGGTATATAACTGGAAGCTATCAGGCCGAGCAACCAACCTGCAAGAAGGCAAGCGGCCCAGCACAGGGTTTTGATTCATAGTACAGGAAGCAGATCAAAGGTATCATTTGCGGAGGAAAAAAAGAAAACAAGAAGAAAGAAAAGAGGAAAGCTAAGTCCGCAGAGGCCCGTCTGATTTGTTGATCGCGGAACTTCTTCCCTCGCCTGCTTGGCTTGGCAGCAGCACACCACTTTCGAGAAGAAGAAGAAGAAAAGGAAAACAAACAAACAGTAAACCTTCATGAACCCCAGACACCTTGATATTAAAACCCGATGCCCCCCGCCCCTTTTTCTCCGCTCTCTAAAACGCCAGTTTCTCATGCTCATGCTCATGAACGTAGCCGGCCATGCGGTGCAGTAAAGTAATGCGGCACTTCCCACCGTCTAACCCTCTGTATTACCGGGACGGTTGTCTGTATCTGTGATTACGTTTATGTATAGTGACGAGGGTATTATGAAGAGGTGTAACGAAGAATCGAAAATTACGTTTTGTACCGTGGAACCCTCCGGGATTGCCGACAGTATTTATCAGATCCACTCCATGTCAGCTTCCATATCTGCCTCCACGACCTCCGTGCTCTGCTTTCGAGGCCGACCTCGAGGCCTAGGCTTTGAACTAGACCGCGCTCGTTTCTTCCGTCCTCCCGGGGCGGCTCCGGCCTTTCTCTTGCGGCCGCGCGGGTCCATATCAGCCATATCTTCGGCGGCTTCTGCATCTGAAAGTGTTGGTTCGCCATCGAGATCGAACTCTTCTTCCTCGTCCGGCACTTTTACTTCGCTGTCCACATTAAGAAGTTCGACAAAAGCCCTGCACTGCTCCATCATGCGTTCTGGCGTATCCAATCCAGATATGATTCTGGTGAGGTCATCCCAGACTTTGTCTCCGGTAACCCCTTGGGCTTTAACTGGTGCCTTAGTGAGATCCTTCGGGACGCTCTTCCCTTTAATGTTCTCGCGGCGATTGGAACTAAGCCCGTATAGCCGGCGTAGGTGAGTACGTACCTCCCAAAGAATAAGGAGAATGGTCGAGCCAGCTGCTAGTTGGCGAAGCCGCTGTGGATCAATGGGAGGCGGTGCAGGAGCGACAGGCTGTTCTTCGCCACCAGCGGGTTCCTGGGAGATGGAGGCTTGATCCATGCGTACTTGGAAGATTTCGGACTCGATAGCTTGGGCAATACTAGACCCTATGGCAGTTACCATTTTCTCCATAGCAGTAATTGTAGCCTGCAACTCGCCAGTAGTGACGAACTCGAAGAAAGCGATGTTCTCGGCTATAAAGCGAGAAAATTCGACGTGTGGTGATAACGCCTGATCTGAGGGAAGCTTTGCGGGATCAAACTCGACCTGCCCAACAAGCTTCTCAAGGAATTTGATGCGATTTTTTGATTTGCTAATCTTTAGGACTTCGGTAAGAAGATGAAGTTTCGACGTAAATGGATGTTCGGTCGCACCGCGCGGGTCCTTGACAACATCACGTTGATACTGGAAGGCCGAATGTATGGCTTTCGCATACTCTCTCTCGAGGACGCTCTCATATTTCTCGTGAAGCGCTCTGTGCTCATGGTATGCGAGCTCAGAGATCTTAGGCACCGGGCAAGTCTCAAGTGTAATGAGGGTGACGCCAGTCTCCTTCGGATGCACTAAACCCTGTCGGTTGATACTTGCTAATACCTCCATAGCTAGAAAGGCGTGGTCATCGTAGGTTGATAGAGTGATGCGAGTGATGTCTTTGAGGAACCGCTGTGTGGTTGCGCTTGCCACATCATCAAAGCTAGTACTACCCATAACCTTCAAGTCCTTCTTAATAGACTCTTTGCTGGTAGCCGCCGACGAAGCCGCTTGCTCGGACCTCTGTTCCTCTATTAATAGAAATTCCTTAAAAGATCGGAGAATCATAGATTCTAAAACAGGAATATGCTCGTCGAAGGCCTGTTGGAACGTCGTATAGACATTAGCGGCGACGTAGTTCCTAGGGTTAGATTGACAAATCAGCCCAATAGCATCTAATGCTGGACGCCTCACATCTGCTGGTTGTGAGGGACTCGCAAAAGGGACCAGAACGTCTACCATGAGTTTCGACACGGAGCCCTTCCACTTTGGTAGGTTAGGTTCAGACTTAAAGCGATCCTCGTGACTATCTAGGTTGCAGTGTTTCCCGATCATGCCAACTATAAGAGAATATCGATCAAATTGCCTGATTTTCGTTTGGTCAAGCGGCCCTTTCCTCATTACTTGGATAGCTTTTAGACCTGATAGCAGTAGACGCGTGAGATTTTCGAATGACTGGAGAAGTTCGCTGATGATCCATATACATGCTACAACGTCGTCGAGAAGAGCTCTTGTCACTTTAGACGTCGCAGGCATAAGAACCTTGCGGACATCAGAAAGAAATTTCGAATGCACGCTGGATACCTGTGGCAATACACGGCGGTATATGATAACCACAGCCCTCGAAACTGCCAGATCTTCACTAGTACTGACGCTGGCAATATGGGGCTCTAATTGTCGAATCTGCTCGAAGGTAAAAAGCTTTGGGTCCGCTTTTGCAAATATCATAAGAACCTGGAAGGCATCTCTACTAGATGGAACCGATGGATCGTTAGATTCGGGGTTGTTGATAAGGTCGACTAGGTTTGCAACAAGCCTTGCGCAAACTCTAGCATTAGCTTCGGCAAGTTTGGAGTCCGGCGATAGTATCGTTTGGAAGACTTTGTCCAGAACCAGTGCGGTATTTCCATGCTTAACAGTCTGGACCATGAGAGCGACATGATCAGTAAGGGACTGCTTGAAAGCGACCGAGTCATCCTCCTTGTAGAAAGGTGAAATCCAAATTTCCTCTATCATCTGTCTAGCAAGCTCTCGTACACCCTCGTCCGGATCTTGCGTCCGATGTAATAATCCATTTGCAATCGCGCTCCGAACCGCCTTACTGTCATTTCCCAAGTAGATATCTTTAGCCAGCTTCATTGCTCGCTTCCGCACGCCAACTCCAGAATCGATGAAACGTTGTATGACTGTTGGCGTCATCCTCTCTTCCAACTTAGGACGCATGCTCATGCATTTTCCTATAAGGCCAAGAGCCGAGTCGCGCACTTGGGGGGAAGAATCGTTAGAGCATTGGAGAATAATTTCGATGAAAGCACTATCGCCATCAAGGATAGTAGGATCGGTGTCGAGTACTAGGTTAATGCTTTTGAGGCTGCGACTGCGCACAGTTGCCTGGTCCGTAGTCATGGATCCCATAAGTATATTTAGGATGTTCTTGAACGATGCACAGAAATTTGATCTAAGCAATATGATCGAGTGGGAGAGCTTCGCATGATTCGGAATCACGGACTTAAAGCTGTACTCCCGGGAAAGCCATTTCGGATCCTCGATCATGTTACGAAGGCGAAATGCGATCCTCCCGAATTCACGATCTCGTTCTTCTGAATCTTCGCCTTCAGCAGAGTCGTACCCAAGGCTGACTTGCGAACCCCAATCTGTTATTAAATACGAAATAGCTCCTTTGAGATAGGGGTCATCGCTTAGACGGTCCTGCAAATATTCTAGAACGACACGATATGGTCCTAACCAGCCGACTGTCTTTTCCATCGACTTGTTGCCCTCCAAGACGTTCAGAGTCAGATCAGCAAGCCATTGGCCGAGTTCGTCCGAGTCGCTGCCTTCAAAATTGGTGGCCGTCTTCCTGACGTGCGACCGCAATTTTGATATGGCCGCAGCCATGACGCCGAGAAGCTCCAAGGCCATGTTCCTTGCCGGGGCTGCATTTTTATCGCCATCCATCTGTTGAAACATGATGTACATGGTAAGCCGAAGCAACAACTCTGCTGCTGGCCAATCAGGAGAATCTAGACATGTAGTGAAGTCCTCTATGAACAGATCTAGTAAATTTCTGTATGGGGTATCCCCAGACTTGGTCGATTTTAGTGCCCGTTTCACTATAAAGTTGACGACGTACGTAGCATTCCGGTAGGCACCATCAGTAAGAGGTTTTGACAGAGCTTGAAGTTCTTGAATAGCTGTCGAGTGCTGAACCGCTGCAGATGTCTCTGTCTTGATCGTATATGTAGTCTCCGGGTTTCCATTGATGCCTTCGGCGGAAGACATCGGGTCATTATTCCCATTTTCTTCCGCTATCGACTGCATCATTCGGCCATGTAGTTTCTCTTTGCTATCGTCCACCTTCCCAGCACTTGCTTGTATTAGTCGCATAATCAGAGCCGAGACGGGTTGGATACTTCTCCCTTCCGAAAGCTTGAATTGCCTTGCACTCTGCTTGCCGATAGGTAGCTTCTCTAGAGATGTCAGAATTTCATTAAAGATGCCTTCCCTCTGGGGAGGATTCATCAGGAATATCTGAGATAGCACATTCATAGCTATCAAGCGAAGCGTGTCAAACTTTTGAACTCCGACCACCGAATCTTTTTCTGTATGCGCATTCTCAACGAAAATAAGACGCGATGCCACGAACTCCAGAGTATGCACGACGGTTCCGGAGAGGCCAATACTGACTGTTAGGTCTGACATTAGAGAAAAGACCTTCTGACAGGTCGTGAATAAAGTGCTAATGGCTTTTTTGTGTATCGCAAGCAGGCGAAACAAGTTGCTGGTAGGACCGGTGCTCCTCAGTTCAGCCGTGGGGATGATGATATCCCCAATGACGTTTCTCAAAAGATTTAGGCCTTGTTGAATCAAGTCTTCGGAATAGAGCTGCTTCTCCTCTCGGCCACCACACATGATGCGGAATGCCGTGCGAGCTGCCTTAAGACCCATTTCAATTTCCTGAAGTTGTTGAACCCAAAAGCCAACATCCGTTTCACCCCATGCCTCATCCAATTTGAACTCGAGCGCATCAGCATGCTTCAAAGAACCCTCGCTTAGACGCTGGATTCTAAGAAGATCGTTCAAGGGTGCTTGGCGAAAGCACCCAAGATCGATGGCTCTGCTTATCTGCCTCTGAGCTTTGTCATGTGCAGCTATCGTCATAGTAGGTTCCTGTTCACTTGTTAAAATCACTAGACGTGATGTAGGACCGTACTGATTTGATAATTGATCCTCAGCAGTAAATATCTCCTGGAAGCATCTGCGCAAATCGGAAAAGGCTGCGTTAGCGAGTTCACGCTGGTTGAGCTCACCCCCAAGGGGATCTTCAAGTTCTTCATGGGAAGCGCGCTTCCTTTTTGAAGACAAATGAATAGGGGTGTCAGGTGAATCAGGGACCACGGCAAATTCATTTCTGTTGAAGCTCGCCGCAGGTATTTCAACACTAATTTTACCATGTTTAGGGTAGCTTGATGACGAAGCCGGTAGGGTTTGGTCTGTCTTGTGAGGTGGATGCTCATAGTTCTCTGGCGGTTCCAAGCTCTCTGAAGCAGCATGCATTGGTTGGGGGGTTTCTGATTTCACTTTGGGCACTGGTGGCGAAGACACCTGTGGAATTTGCGAGGCCAGGAGAGCAGGTGCCTTTGGGGTCACCATCAAGTCCGCAAGCGAGACCGTCTGAGACTGAGCTTGCACTGCTGGGGAAGGAGAAGAAGCAGGCGGCTTTGTTGGTGTATACATAGATGCGACCACATCCAGTTCCCTTCGTGTAGGCAGATGAACTTCGATTCGAGATTTGTTCTGAGCCACCGCTTGCGCGTTGAAAGAAGCAGGATTGTGCTTAACAACCTTAGCTAATTCTTGCCTACGGTCCTTCGGCGACTTCTTCGTGATCCGGGGCGACATGCTGTGGCCGTTGGGTGTTGAGACATTAGGAGTGTCGGTTGCAGGACAGTGGAAGGATATAGATGTATTATCATAAACTATCTTCGCAAAAGGGGACAGGCCATCGACAAGACTTTGGGCTGATCTCCTGGTTAGAGAAGCAGGCTTCGGCGCGGATTTGAATTGGCTGTAGCGATTTTTGGTCAGCATATCTCGGGTAGACGTGACTTAAAGGCCCTTCGTTCAAACACATTCGAATAGAACGTAATGAAAACACCCACAATTTCGTGATTCTGTCTGCCTTGAGGAGGTTCTGTATAAACTCGAGACTTCCCTCGACACGTTTAGAAAGACTCGGGTTTGCGGCTTCCTGATTTAAGGTACCGTAATCTTCTTTCGAGACTAGACGAGAGAGCGACGGCGCTAAAGGACCAGATCCGATAGCAGGATTGCTGATGATATCTTTTGAGATTTTAGGTTCATGTTAGGCTCCAGGTTACAGGAAAAAAGTTTCAAGGTTGAGCGCGTACGAAGAAAACAAAAAAAAAAAAAATAAGAAAAAGAAAAAGGTAGTAAAAATAAAATACAATACAATACAATACAATACAATACAATATAGGGCAACTACTACGGCAATGAGGAAGGAAGGAGCGATCTCAGAGGCTGACTCACCTGGTTCAAAAGGAAAGACCGATGTGAACGGCGTATAAGGAAGGGCCTCGCTCAACGTGAAGGGTCTCGGGCCATTCTGTCGCTGGTATACCTCAGGATCAGGCTGGGAATAGCCTTGTTGATCGAATTGAGGCGCCATGCCGTTCTGATCGATATAATATGGGTTCGCCATCGTAACTCAACCGACACCTCGCTTGTATTATCCACGGCAGTGGAATTACTCGGTTTCCCGCTATGTCGTAATCGCTATGCTATCAACTCATTGCAGTCGTATTTATCGTGAAGAACAGGGCGAAGTGAGGATCGTGACATGCGCAATATCGCGAAAGGGATTGAATTGGCGGTCTCGAGATTCGGTACAGGAAACGTATTAAAGTTGTTGGTTACAAAACAAATAACTACAAGAAGAAGCGGCGAAGATTAGATGTACAGAAATGCTAAATGCTACCATGAGACGCGAACGGACAGCCTGATAGCGTAGCCTTGCGCAACTTGGAGAGGGTTTAGGTGATTTGATTGATCCGTTTGAAGAGCGGGTACATAACCTAAATTGTTTCAATATGGGCCCCAAACCGGGGGAGTCTTGCAAATGCCTTTGCCACGCTTTGCCATGTCCGAGCATTCCATGCATTCCATGCAAGTACATGTACCTTAGGTAAGGTAAAAAGTACCTCATTGGATGTACCTACAGTAAGTACCTGAGTACCTAAGTACTTAACCTAATGTAGTTAGGTACCGGAGAACGTACCAGGGTCTATTATCGTCTTATCGATAGCGCAACTAGAATTTAAGTTCTAGATCTCTCAGCACGGAGCTGCATTGGATTATGCGCTGCATCTTCGAATACAATTTTTCTTGTTAACTAGTATGCATTAGCAATTAACTCCGTACAATACACCACCACAACTTCAGTAACAAGTATATACCATTATATAACAAAAATGGCTGCCATTGGCTCTCTAGTATTCTGTACCGACTGCGGTAACCTGCTTCCCGTATCCAAAGGCAATGTCAAGAATATCTTACATTGCGAATGTTGCGGTGCCGAAAACAGAGGTTCGTTACAGTCTCGAGATGGCTGCACTTTGTGCCCACTTGCTCAAGGAATTCTCTGACGAGATTTTCTGATAGATACGGCATCAAAGACGACCGTCACCCAAAGCAAACCCTCAGATTTCCCTTCCGTGCTTCGGCAAAAACTATCCATCGTACAATCTGTCGAGCGACATAAAATTCAGACGGAAGCCGTCGTCAACGAGACATGCGAGAAGTGCGGGCGCACCGAAGTTAAATATTCGGCAGTACAGTTACGAAGCGCCGACGAAGGCAGCACTATATTCTATACCTGCGACTGCGGTCATAAGTATGTTGTTCCCCTATCCAGCAGCAAACTGGAAACCGCTAATCGGTTTCCTCAAATAGGTGGAACACCAACAATTGAGATTCTCTCAATAGATGCTATCTTCTAGGTTTCTCGGGTAGAAGAGGTAATGAACCCGAGAAAAAGTCTTATAAAATCAAATCATGCATATCCCTTTTTTTGGTATCCTGCAGCCAACCCCAAATGTAACGCCAGTTTCCAAAACCCACCATCTATACCGCTACTTTTGGAGCCTCTGGAATGAGCGCGTATTCTGCCTGATTTGATTGCTCGTGCTCGGCCATGTCTAGAGCAACGATAATGCTCTCGCGCACGACTTTCTCCTTGTCGTGAAGGAATCGCTTCAAGGTCTCTTCGACACCTTCCTCCTCGCCAAGACTTCCCAGTGCCTCCGCCGCTTCGTGCCTTACCATGCTAGCCTCCTCGAGATTGCTCAAAGCGTCAGTAAGAGCTGGAATTGAGGCCGGGTGGGAGAGTTGGCCAAAGACAAACGCAATCTCATGGCGGAAGAGAGCAGAAGGGTCTGCGAATCCCTTAGCCAAAGCATGGATGGCTGGAACAGCCGTTGGAAGGTCCGGTGGCGAGGCGAGGTCTCGTAGTGCGAACATGGCACGGTATCTGACGAAGAGGGGTTTGCTCGTGTCCATCAAGTTCTTCTCTAACTCCTGGACAGTGTGCGCGGCGTCGGGCATCGGAGGAGCTGGGTCGACAGAAGCGAAGTCGCTATTTTCTCATAGTTAGGATGTATAGCCATTATACAGATAGTCAAATTTTCTTATAAATGGATATGCATACCTCTGGCGAAGTTTCTCTGCTTTTCTTTGTTCCGAGTTCTCCCATTCGATCCGGTCAATGGCAATCTCACAGGTTTCCTTGACAGCAACGTCTTCTCCTTCACGGTCACGGTACTTGCGCAAAATCTCCAAGTTTCCAGCATCGCCGAGGGCACCGAGAGCCTCCGCTGCTTCATGACGGCACATAGGGTCTTCTTGTAGGTCTGCTAGGACTTTCTGAAGATGAGGAACGGCTGCCAGGTTGGCCGACTGGCCCAAACAGTAAGCCAGTTCATGTTTGAGGAGTGCCGAGGGGGATGTGAAGGCAGCCGCAATAGCGTCGATAGCTCCGAGGGCTCGGTCTCCAGTCTCATGTCGTGCGAGGTGCTTTAGAGAGAAGAGGGCGCGGAATCGGACGGGTAGCGGGGTAGCTTCGGAGCAAAGAGATTCGCGAAGGCTCGCGATAGTTGCCATGGTATCTGCGTCGGATGTCATCGTGAATGAAAATTCCAAAATTCCGAAAGTCCCAGTGTGAATGTCCGTTAGAATTTAAACCGAGGAAGGAACTAAGACGTAACAATGAAAAATAAAAGTTGGATTGGAAGACCGAGCGCTGTGGAAGGAAAACTCGGGCATTTGACTGTCCCGCCAAAGTTTTGTTATCAGGTAGCGTTGTATAGTACGATAATGCAGGCAACCCCTCTATCAAGATCCTTAGAAAAATTCTCCGCACTATGTAAGTACCTACCTAACATGCACCATTCCATATCATTAAGAGGCACCGCCCCCACATTGCCATCTGATTGAAGCGCTATTATCTTTTTCCCTCAGTTACCATTTGCTATATAAATGCTGTAAAACGGCCATTCAGTATCCAGGTTTCCTGGTGTAATGGCTAGCACTGCGGATTCTGATTCCGCCAATCTGGGTTCGATTCCCAGGGAGACCTTTCTTTTTTCCATTCGATTTGTGATCGTTTCACCAGTCGCATTTCTTTTTTCTTAGTCGTACCCAACTACGTTGCATATTTTTAGATCATGCCCAGGTGCTTCTTCACTTCACAATAAGATATAGGAAGGTGGTGTCTACGCATATACATTAAGGCACCTACCTCAGTTACATTCACCAGCGCCTTCCTACACTACACACATACCTAAGATCCATATATATTATATGTTAGGTACCTACATGTATGCTCGCACCTGCTGTTGTATACGTTACGTCTAGCTTTTGAAAAGAGGGTACCTTCCCTGGGCAGTGAAAACCCAAGCCAAGAACTGCGCTAAAATTACGTCTCGGGCGACGCTCTGCAGCTTGTCGTACGGCAAGTCTTCTCATATGAGCAACGTGATTTCCGCTTTCCTATTTCCTATTTCCTATTTCCTATTCATAATTAAAACATCTTCTACGCCCCGCTTCATTAAGCATTGAGAAATCGTCTTTACATACTTTCATGCCCTTTGTATTTTTACGGTCCTTGACAACTACATGCAGGATGGCTTTACATTCTGCGAGTGAGGGCAGTAAACTAATCTGTGTGTAGCACTACTTGGCCCGATGTAATGCTTAACAAGATTGCGTACTTACTTACATATTGAATAGTCGCTCCTGCAGGCAAAGAGGCTCATGGACAAGCAGAACAATTCACTAGAGGTGTGTTAACTCGCTCAGACCTTGACGCAACCTCGCCTATTCGCCAATTTCATAAGTGGTTCGCTGCAGCTCAACGATCTGGCCGTGTTGCTCATCCAGAGACGTGCTGTCTATCCACTGCATCGCTGCCGTCCGGCCGTGTATCTTCCCGTGTGGTTTATCTGAAAGAACTGGATGCCGAGGGTTTCGTTATCTATAGCAACTTTGGTACTAGCAAGAAGGCTCAGGATCTTGCCACAAACCCTTGGGCAAGCCTCACCTTTTGGTGGGAAGATCTTGAGCGACAGGTGAGAGTGGAGGGTCGGGCAAGTAGGCTCACGCGCGAGGAGAGCCAGAAATATTTCGATACCAGGGTCCGTGGAAGCCGTATTGGTGCTTGGTCAAGTCGCCAGAGCCAGGTTTTGAAACCAACCAATGGAGGTAGTGGCAAAGAGGAAGATGACGGACGAAAGATACTCGACAAGTGGGTCCAAGAGACTGAAAAGCGCTTTGAAGGGCAAGAAAACATTCCGGTTCCGGACTTCTGGGGCGGTTTGAGAATAATCCCTGAATCCGTGGAGTTTTGGCAAGGCCGGCAAAATCGCCTACATGATCGGTTTGTTTACGACAAGAAGACACCGGTAGAAGAAGGTGTCGAAGAATGGATCCTTGAGAGGCTTAGTCCGTAAAGATACTCAAAGTGGCAAGTCTGCTAGGCCTCAACGTCGGCAGCCAACTTTTAGCTTCCTTCACATACAAGACATTTTTGAGAACTCAAACCCCGTTATCGATTACTTCCTATCCAGGTATTAGTAACCAAAAACACTATGGATACGTGCAGGTGCCTGCTACTAATTAACCAGGCGCCTCAAACATAGCAGCCCAATCAATAGCATATAAACAAGGCGGAGCTAGTCCCGCCTACAATGTGGCTTTAGGCAAACTAACTTTTTTAAGTGTGAGTTGTTCGTCGGCAGCTACTTATACCGCCGATCAGTTTAAACCCTATACTATATATACATTTATATAGTACGAGGTGGACCAATGGTTAATCGCTCGCTCAAGCACAATGACGCCAAACAGGACGGCACAGCTAGATAACTAAACCAAATCTTGTGATATTCGGCTCCCCTTGCCTCGGATCCAAAGGATATTTCTCAGCCACTGTATTTCTCCGTTTTGAACACTTCCACGGCGACCATTCATCCCCGATCGCATAAGACTTTCAAGATTCCTGGTGGTCCCACGTGGCTGTGGATGTACGACAAGTAGAGCCTCATCTCCCCCATTGATTTAAATCTTAGGAGGCGGTAGCTTGGCTGCCGTGTAGATTAACATAAACATACGCTAGAACCTTTAAGCAAAACGATGATCACCACCACACTGGGAAGTTAACATTAGTAACTTTAATAAGTTAAGTTAACTAGGTTAGATATTTATAAATGTTTAACCTGACAACCGGTCAACCGTACCTCTCTTCACTAAGGCGTAACTGGCGCGACCAGTCTTCCTATAGTATTTACAGTATTTCTACTCCTGGGATTTCATGTCAAACCCTTGCGGTGGCTATTAGAGATCTAACAACAACAGAACATAATGACACCCTTAGTAGTTATGGCGCCCAGGTAGGTATACCGCATGTACCTGTTATAGAAAGGGCTGTACGAAGCCGTGTCTGATGTATAAGTTGTAGATAAAAGGCTCTACGGTTTTATGTCTTTTGTGAACATATATTTATCGATGATGGTGCTCTATGCATGTCGACATAATTGCTGATTCCTAAGGCGTCACCGGTGAAGGTGACAGCTACCAGTCGGACCAAAGCGGACTAATGGATATTCTGTCGCCAAAGCCTCACACGGGATAGGAACTACGCCAACTGACGCCTATCTCGATTTGGCCGGTTCCTGAAGTCTCTAGGTACCGCGGCTAATCTTACCCGCCGAGCCATCTTGGACATGACTCTTTGAGTATATCTATTACATTCCCGCTTCGGTGTCGTCTCTCGCTCGCTAGGTAGTCATCTACTAGGTCCCCTACTGATAACCTACCATGCTTCTAGTGAGGACGTCAAGTCGTCATATGGTTACTCTAGATCTCCATTATATCCACTAATGATGCTTGATTAACCCCCTGCCCATGAGAATTGGATCGCTCTTACGTTGACCGACATGGTATCGGATACTCAGGCCAACCTCAACAGGGTTCGGGATAACCAGAGAAGATCCCGTGCTCGACGTAGGGAATACATAAGGAGCCTCGAGGAGCGCTTGGGACTCTACAAGCGCGAAGGAGTTGAGGTCACATCGCATATCCAACGAGCTGCGCAAAGAGTAGCGGAGCAAAATCAGAAAATGAGAGTCCTCCTTAACACTCTTGGATTCAATGATGAGAGGATCAACTGCTTTCTTCAAAATGGGAACATCAACCCAATGGAAACTATACCCTCCGATTTCTCACCGCCAAGCACTCCTGCATACACCAGCGTTGGTATGAATATTACCGAATCCTCGGGATATGACCAAGCAAAGTTGGTAGAGACCCTTACTGCCAACGTTAATGAATGCTTTCATATGCACGACAGGGCAGCAATAGATCACGCCGCCACCGGCATCGCAAGTCCAGGATATTTAAGATACTTGCCATCGCAATCCCACCTAGGCCAACCTCAAGGCGAACCAACACTAGAATATACACAAGGTGCGAATCGGTTGCCTAACGGGGCTCTGGCACACAACAACCATTTCGATACGAGCCCTGGTATTCAACATGCAACTATTTACGATCAGGCAGGCGACGTAGCGGTTCCATATTTAAACTCACCTCATACTCCAGCAAAATCTGACAGCTCTACTGCAGCAGGAAGCCAGGTGCTTGCCTCGGCTTTACAGCACTGTCAGAACCAAATTAATTCTGTTTTCTCCGGGGACTACATCACGGACAACGACAACGGCGCTTTTCAGACTTTACTCTAGTTATATACCCCTACCCGCACGGCAGAGACTTCCCTTTTCGGGCCGGCTCAAAGTGTCTAGCAGGTGCATCGTGTAACAAAACAAGCAAGTAACTCTGCGTAGCAGAATTGAAGGCGATGGGCTAAACTCTTAGCAAGGATTTGCTCTACTTGCGGGCATCCCCCTATAGGTACCTCCCTTTGGTACATTCCAGAGCTGCTGCCCGCCCACCATCAGCCGCATTTGGAATTCTACACCTTTTACTAGGTCGCGTGGCCTTTGTCTGGTAGCTTCGGGGATAATTGCCTGCAAGCGATCGTAGCGTGAAAGCGATACGCCGTTGCTGGCCTAGTCGCTGTTTTCAGCGTGACGGTGTGTGGGATCTGTATTGCACAAAGCTGGCCGTATACTCTTTGTCTAAGTTCCAATTATTTACACAACAAAATAATGCACAACGTCAATTCAGAATCAGATCTTCGTTATAATCTCCTTCCTTGTGAAAAAAAAAACAATAATATCACTTTTTGGAACAATTCTTTTCCCAAACTAGCTTTTCTTTTTTTTAAAAAAAAACTATATACAAGTTTCAACTTGACTTGCATAACAATCCGAGGTCAGACAATATACATATTAAAACACGAATAACATAGTTTAGTCTTTAAGGAAACAAAGTAAGAATTTGGACTGGGCAGGAAACTTATATATAGAGTATATTAAAACCGGCCTTGGCCGCTGAATATTTCTCGCCACAGTGTCGCAACTGATTACAGCGTATAAGATGGATGTACTTAAGGTAAGTGTGCTCCGTGCTAATAAACCATACCATACGGCCATGGCCGCATTGGAATCTGTCTAACTGGAAAATAAAAACAGGATAGTTATGAATTAGGTCCATACTCCGGAGGCCTTCGAAGCCGCCACGGGTTCGATGGGTCAAAGCCAATCCACTTCGACCCCTTCAGGGGAGGCTTAGGCGACGACGAGGACTTTGAGGACTCGGATGAGGGCAACTCGGCGTACGAAGAGTCGGCCATAGCTTACGCGGCTGGGCCTGTCCAGCCCCCGATATACCCGACGCCGGCGACGGCGGGGGTCTGGTACGGCCAACATCACGAGAAGCTGTCTATCAACAGGCAGTTCGAAGCTATCATCCGCGAGTGTGAGGATTACTACAAAGCCCGCCCGGGATTCGACGGAACAGCGGACCAGACTAAGAGACTGCGCACTTTCATACAGAGAGCTCTCGATGCAATCAATATGGGGCAACATCTGCTCGCTTGTACCGCCCCTATAGCCCAAGACGAGCCAGCACCCCGTTATGTATCCGCTACTTGGACGGACCTTCCTTACGAGCAAGCAGGTATTGGCAAAGAGGGTAAGGATAAGCCGTCGTTTAACAACGTCAGGTCAAAGATGGGGGGAGGGATTGTTCCCGTAAGGGGAGGCGCGCCGGACTCGAGTGCTTTCGGTAGTCTTCGGGGCGGCGCTACCCCGACCCCTTCGGACGCAGCATTTAGTAGCAGGAGGAGTCGTAATCTGAAGAGGCGGTTCGACCTTCAGTGGACGCGGCCGAGACAGACTTGGGGAGGGGCCCAAGTAAATTCCACCTTGGACAAGAGCGATCTCCCCGACAAGCTTGACGACCTGCAGACCAAGGGCCCTCTGATGTATCCCTCCTCGGACTTGGATGAGGCGGTACGCGCCAGGCTCTCGAATCGGCTTAAGGCCGTGATCGCCACGAATAGTGCGCAGTACGAAAGTGCCAAGACGGTCACAGATGCCAACCTAATCCGTTCCACGATATTGAGCTTCGAGCGGGTCGTTGACCTGGGTAGGGTCAACGGGGAGGCGTTTCTCAAGGATTTCGTTTCGAAGCAAGTGTCGGGCAGGAGCCGATTCCAATTCGTGAACCCGACTTCTGGCACTGAGCGATTCATCGGGGCGCTGGCCGATGCTTTCAACGTGACTATTGGCCACATCATCATCGTTTTCCTTTACAACAAGCTCCTGGAACTAGAGAACGATGGGATCGCCGAGCTGATTCAGGCAGAGATCGAATTCCTACAGAGCCTAAGGAGGCAAGAGGAGCTCTGGGGAGAGTTTGATTTATTCCAGATCAGCTGGATGCCCATCGGAGAAAACGATAGGGACGTGGTAGCTCGCCGTGTTCGTCTACGGCGAGAACTAGACGGCTACTGGGCAGCCCTTATTGCGCAATTCAACCAGGCGCTTGTAAAGTTCAACGACCAGGGTTGGGCAGCGTTCCCTGAGCAGAACTACACACATAAGCATGCTATAGGAGGGCTGACCCCGCCCCTGACTTCGCCTCTCGGCGAAGACATTCGTCCTCAACCAGGGGATGACAGTGGTCCCGATTCGGGCGAGGATGCGATCAACCAGCCTGGGGGCGTCTTGCCTGAGGAACCCACAGATCCCGATGATATCAGCGAGTCGGACGTGTTCCCGCCAAAAACCACGACTACTCCTCTGTCTGGGACCTCGAGTCGTGAAGGCATTAAGAAATCAGTCGATGTGCTCAGCCGGCTGCGTAGTGGATACACGCTTTCTCTCCAAGAGTACATCGACGCGAATGATGAGCTCGACGGCGGCGACCCGGGCGACGCACCAAGGATAACGGCGAATAACCAACAGATCATGTCGTACAACAAGTTGATCTGGGACTTGGATACGGAGATCGCGAACCTGAGAGGTCGAAAACCAATGAAGAGTCTTGGCGCGAGTACGAAGAACGTCATCTCGGCGCCGCTACCGGCTTGGGAGCTTTACAAGTATACCAAGAGGTTCGAAGGCCAGAAGGATCTGCCTGGGGATATCCGCAGTTTGGCGCCCGGTAACTTGCCCGGCGATCACCCGGCACCAGGGATCCCTAGGGTCGTCGTAGGCGCTCCCATTGATTTCGGCCAGTATTCTTCTACTCCGGCTATCACCCATTCTATTCCGGCTGTCACGCCTAAGACCCTGCCTCCAGTTCCCAATCCCGTTCAGCCTCCGGTTCAACCTCTAGTACGACCTAATACAGTACCGCAGTCTAAAACTCTACCTCCGACTTATCAGACCCCTGGCACCAAAGGTCAGTCCAAAGCTCTCTATGACCGTCGTGCTGGCTACCCCGCTGTCGACCTGGTTACAGAAGTGTCTGGGGGTGAAAGTCCTGACCCTCCTGTTTCGCCGCCCTACCGTCGCAGTCGTTACAACCCCATCGTCCGAAACTTATTTCCTAATAAGCCGGGGCAGACCGTTGTTGACTTAACGACCGAGGAGGCCACGCCACTACACGGGCGCTCAGACCCCGACAGCAAGCGTTTAATCCACTCTCGTCGCAACCCTTTCCGAGGCCCGAGGACTAACACTTTTGAAACAGCCCCCCCGAGCCAGGCGGGCCGCTCAGATCAACTTCACGATTGGTCTTGGAACGACCTCCCTAACATGACCTTCGAACAGTATCTCCAGACGCTGCCGCCGGCCCTCCGAGCCGACAAGGCCAACGCCAGGGTCCACTACGATATCATCCAGAGCTCCGTAGCGGCCGCCGACGCCGCGCATAACCAACCGTTCGAGCGTCCGAAGGAGCTCGAGGAATTGTATAAGGAGCAATACGGGTACCAGCCCCCGCAGCCCCCGCAGCCCCCGCAGCCGCGTGGGATCGGGCGCCTCCGCGAGTGGACCATGAGCGACATCGCGAACATGACGTTCCAGGATTACTACAACTCGCTCTCTGCGATAAGGAAGCCGGATGAAATAACGGCCATCAAGGAATTCAACTCCATCCGGTCTAGCATCGACAACATAGCCAAGGCCTTCTACCCTCCGGCCGCCCCCAAGGAGACGTCTGCTTCGGCCGCATCGGCGCGCACGACGCCCTGGTCCCGCACCACGAAGTCTCCCAAGAGGTCATACGCGGAAATACCTGCTAGCAAGGGGACGACCATCTCCGGGGGGGTAACGAAGAAGCAGAAGAAGTCGCGATCGGGCTCGTCGAAGCTGTCCCAACACCCCTCGCACTGGGACTGGAGCGACTGGGCCGAACTCGTCGACAACCGGTACGACCAGTACCTGCAGAAGCTCAACGACAGCGAGCGGACGAGCCACGTGCTATCCGAGCGGCAATTCTATCGTCTGAGACGCGAGGCGCTCAAGTCGATGTTGACGTCCGGGCACGTTAACGATGCCGACCAAGCGGGTAAGACAGATCCCATCGCATAGCACACTCCCCTTGCCTTTTCCCACTCAAATGACTACTAGTAGGGACAGCCAAACTGATTCCGAATCACTCTACTCAGGCAAATAAAAAAATACCTATATAAATATAAATAGAAAACGTCATTCAGATTCCCCGACGTTGACGCTAATCCCTTTCTGAAACAGATACCGGCGTGATAGCCCAGTCCGGTCTCTTCAACGAGTACTTCAGGAAAAGGCTGGAGAGGACAGCCCAAGGCGAGAACGCGGCGCCCGTCCCGAGCGTCATACCACCCAAGCAGCCTATGTTCCCGCAACAATATGGCACCCCATACGGCCCCACCACCACCACCAACACCGGCATATCGACGCCGGATCTTCCTGCCAGGAGTGTCCGACGCTTCATCCCGAGCCAGAATCAGTCCGGCGTAGACCGCAGTACCGGACCCGGTCCGTTCCGCCGCTCGACCGTTATCTCGCCGGCGTCGGCGTCGTCTCCCGTCCAAGCCAAGACGAACCCCACTACCCCCGTGCCACTGACCCTTCCCACCAAAACCCCCAACTCAGCACCAGCTGTAATCCCTCGCCATACCCCCCGCCCCGCCCCTCGGCCAACTCCTCGACCTCGACCTTCCCCTGCCCCTGCCCCTATCACCAAAACCACTACCCCAGCTCCGGCTCCGGCTCCGGCTCCGGTATCCAAGACCGTCCCAGACGGCACGCACCAAGCGCGCTCCATCTTCAGCCGGAAGCGCAAGGTGCGCGACTACCTGGAGCCGGAGCCAGCGGACGCGGCTGGGGCGCCGGACCCGGACGAGGTCGTGCCCGACGGCGACGGCTGGCCCGACCTCAAGTACCTGATGCGGGCGTACCGGACGGCGGAGCTAGCGCGGCGGGCGCTGGGGCAGCGGCGCGACGGGACGAGGCCCAGGGCCGACTTGCGGATCCGCGGGGTCAGCTCGCCCGTCAGGACGGCCGGCGGTGTCTGGAAGCTTTGAAGAAACAAAACAGCCTAACAAAAAAAAAAAAAAAAAGATAAGAATACAAGTACTAACTAGACGAAATCAAAGCAAACAAGTGGCACGGTACGGGATCGGGACATGGCGAGGATGAGTATGGCTTATGTTTTGAAGAAAGGCGCCTGGCCTATACACGGGTCGGGTGGACAGACGGATGGAGTTGGCAAGCTCGTTTCACAGACGAACAGACAAACGAACTTGGATAAGGCGGACAGGACAACATACACCATCGCTGTATACTCGCCGCGGAAGACTCGATAGGGGCTAGATAGAGTTCGGTTGAACGGATGGATTGGATCAGCTTATTCGCCGGGGAACCTGAATCACGCATATCATATTACATAAACTCGGAGAGAGAGAATACGAGCGTCAGAAGGGAGTAGGAGTTCTTGGAGTTAAGTTATAGTAAGGAGCACTTGTACGATAGTTAAGAATTGGTTTTTTTTTCTTTTTCTTCTTTTATTTCCACTTGCCTTTTTTTTTTTGCGTAGGAGATACTTACATCTTAACCTACTGCCATAGAGCTTTTCTTATATTTTCCTACGTAGAATAAATTGAACTTCGGATTATTTCTATTTATTAAAAGCATTCGTTTCCTTTGCCCTTCTCCCGTTCACTGTGATGATGGTGATGAATGTTGCCGGATGGCTGCATAGGAACAATATCCTAGTATGATAGGTACCTATCTGGATATCTTCGCTCTATCTACCTCCTACTCTAATAGAGGCCAGAATACACCACACAGCGCCTATTCATTAATCCGAAAAATCTGTTTCTTTCTTTCTTTCTTTCTTTCTCGTCTGTCGCCGAAACTCCGCCAGGTATCATACCGAGGGGGATAAAACACTCTTTGATGTCCGTGCTGCTAAGCCAAGCAGAATGCTACTTTCGTTGCCAACCATTTCGTTTCGTATTATTGTACAATCTAGCCCCTTGCGCTAGGAGGTCCTATAGGAAGTAATCTGCCACCGGCTTCTTGGCAGGCATACCCCTGGAGTCTTGCGGCGCGGCCTGGAATACGCGATATCTCCTCGCCGGGCCGTTCTTGAGTCTCTTCTCACTCTCCATCATAACACCTTCTACTCCGCCGTCGCTCCGGCCCACGTCGCCATTGCTGCGCGCGAAGAAAGTCTCTCCGGTCGGGTCTTCGGACAACTCTAGGACAGCAGCCACATTACCGCATCGGTAACAGTAGTTCGGCGCTGACCAAACCGTAACAATGCTCGCGTCAAACATTTCCTTAAAACCTTCCATAACGAGCTGGTGGGCGCGCGCGATGAGCGAAAGGTCGTTCTTATGGTTGAAAACCTTGACAATATCCGCGCCAAATAGAAAGCCTGCGCCGCGTGGCGATAAACCCCAGCCATCAATCTCGTCCGGGTCGGACCATAGAAGGTCGCACATGGCTCCCTCATGGGGCACCTCCTGTTTACGATCTAATAGGCGGATCTTATCAACTGTATCGATCAACGGCGACAAACCGCCGTGCACACACAAAACGGCTCCAGTAGGATTTCCGATGGTGCCTCCACTGGAACCTGATGCGCCTGAGCCGGGAGGGCCGGTCTTAGGTTGGGTTCCGTTAGGGCTTTTCCGTTCGCGGTCTATAGACTGGTCGCTGTCCCGCCTCATGAATCGGCTCATAACATCTCCATCAGCGTTGCAGACTTCAATCTCGATATCCTGTTGGGTATATTCCTCGCTAGGTGTCATCTCATTGGGGGGTGAGAGGGTATTCGACGCATTGAGTACTATGGCTCCCAGAGCTAGGTAGTCGAAGACGTCGCAGCAATATCTCCATACATTAGCGCTACCGTACTTTCGAAGGCACTCGTCGTAAAACCCGTAGACCGTCGTTATCTGACGGGATTCGTGGTTTCCTCTAATGAGGGTCATGCGATCGGGATACCGGACTTTTAGGCAGAGAAGTAGGAGGAAGGATTCTAGTGAGTAGAAGCCACGGTCGACAAAGTCGCCTATATGAAGCACACTTAGTTAGATATGTTGCTTTGTGAGCGAATAAGAAGGCGTTCGGAATATGTATGTACCCATGAAGAGATAATTTGTATCTGGTGGATCGCCACCGACCCTGAAAAGTTCCATCAGATCGTGGAACTGTCCGTGAATATCACCGCATATCTGCGTGCACGATGTCAGTAGTATATTCGGGCTTATACTGTTGGGTTGAACAACCAAGGCGTACCGTTACGGGCGCTGTGACTGTCACAACGTTGCCTTCCTCGATCAAGAGTTCCCGGGCTTTATGGCAAAGTTCCCTCACTTGGGCCTCAGGTATCGGACGACATGCTCGGAGTTGAGCGATTGCTCTATATATGTATGCGTGGTTAGCGATATATACCACACGGTATGTCAATTCCCTAGGAGTAGTGCATCGTACTTATCGAGATCGCTCATGTCTACGGTTGAAGAGGTTAGAAGAAGAGAAGACCGAGGCTGTAACGGAAGCTAACGCCGAGCCAGGGGTT
This sequence comes from Daldinia bambusicola, assembly GCA_022478815.1. NCBI lineage: Eukaryota > Fungi > Ascomycota > Sordariomycetes > Xylariales > Hypoxylaceae > Daldinia > Daldinia bambusicola. The sequence continues at coordinate 36,514 of MU284187.1, forward strand.
GATTTTCTATATTCGTGTCGCTCCTCTTGTTCATAACATTGTCGAGATAATTGATAAGCGCCTATAGGAACGTGCACGTAAACTTAGGTACTAGTATTTTGTTTTGCGATAAGCGATACGGTTGTTCTCTATGCTATGCAAATTGGGATATGGGGATATGGGGATATGGAGATGGCGGTTCGCGACAGGTTCGTCGCGTGCGGCATGTCACAGTATAAAGTAGACAGGGCACTGGCCGCGATCTGGCACCGGCATCCATTTTCTTAAGTCATTTTAGCGGGTCCCCTCAATCGCCTGCAGTTTCCCCCCCGGCCCGTTACTAGGTTAGTCCTTTCTTTAATTTGGTCTGAGCTCTGGAAGATTATGTAATTACCTGATGTAAGAAAATGATAAGTCCCATACGGAAAACCTTTTCAAAAGTTTTTACCATAGGGAAACAATTATCAGCTGTTAACGCTAGCTGTCGGTATCCACATATAGCTACTAAGATTGTTAAACTAATTCGAAAATTATATGACTTTATTATTGAAAAGTTTTAATATTATTAAATATTGAAAATATTATAATTAATTTAAAAAAAAAAATCTTTATTCTTTTAAATAAAATATATATAAGTAAATTTACGTATTTAATATATTATAATATATTTTTATTTATTATAACTTTTTTTATTGTAACTCTTTCTTAGTTAACATAAAAAGGATACGTGAATCGTGGTGTTATTCTATTTCGTACGTAAGCCCCATAATTCGCCAGGTGGCTTGTCACCTGTCAGGTGGCACGTGCCAGTGTCCCTATGGTAAAAACTTTTGAAAGGGTCTTCCGTATGTACAATACAGAATACCTGATAAGTCCCCATAAAATCGTCCCACCATACTGGACCTAACGGCGTGCCCGCCTACCTGGAAATTCCTCGGGTGATGCCGCGAATCGGGTCCATTGGATTTGAGCATCTGAAGCTGTGATTCAATATTTCTTCTATGCATGCGCTACCTCAAACAACGGCAACGAACATCGTAGCCATCACCTCACACCCTGGCCTCCCACTTCCAATCGTCATGCTGCGGGACCATACAGGCATAATATAAAGTACGTTTTTAGCTCTATCGTCTCAATTGGCGATTTTCAAGTCCGTCTGCACCTAATCTACCTAAATAATTAAACGAATACCAGCCAGTCACTAACAATGCTTCCCTCAAACTCATAGCTTTACTCTCTCTCCCTCACTTCCTTTCCCCTTCCGAGAACCCATCCACCCACCCGCTCCATACATACCATGCCGCCGCACCTGCACCCGCGGTCGCGCATGACCTCCTCGCTATTCGCCACGACCGTCGCCGCGAGCTTCTTCGTCGTGACCCTGCCGCACATCCTGCCCTGCCCCGCACCGCGGGTGACCTACGCCGACTCCTCGGAAGTAAGCCCGGACGGCACACAGCGGCGGCGGCGGCGAAGGAAGCCCGAGCCGGCCGTCGTCAAGGACGGCATCGTCCAGTTCGAGAGCCCGAGCGAGGACCTGGAGCGCGTCGCGAACGAGACCGGCGGCCTCGCTACGAGGGCGAGGAAGGAGAGGGAATGCCCTGTTCCCAAGCCCGGAGGCGTCATCGGCGAGCTCATGGGTTTCAAGGGCAAGTCGAAAACGGAAGAAGGAAACGGGCCGAGCGACAACACATAGGAAGGTGCAAAGAAAGCATCGGGTTGGGAAAGTGGCTAGAAATGTACGTTCGCAATATGTATAATACTACTTACTATGTGAAGAATACGCCACTATTCCCTCTTACTCCACACTAGAATCATCGCTAAAGGACGAACAACTTCAGTACTCTGGCAAGCTTCGAGACGGGAAGGCCAGTAAGTAACGCAAGTTATTACTGAAGAGTATATATATATATATATATATTTCACCATACGAATTACTATCATACCAGTTACCATACACATCTTCAAGCTCAAGTGTTCAGGACGTTTTATCTCTTCTGGCTTCGTAGCTCAGAACCAACATGATGGTAAACTAATAACAGTTTGTTTTTTTTTTTCAGCATCATTGTCAGAAATGCAATTGAACTTTTATTGACCATTAGCCGGCGGGTGAGTATCCGGCAACAGTGGTGTGACTCCTTAAAACTCCTTTCGTATTCCCCATCTTCCTAGTAACTGTCATGGGGTTGATAGCCATAAAGACCAAGCCGTCCCATCATCATGATGAACTTTATCCACCTCGAAATACTGCTCAAGATTTTTTTTGACCGTGCCAATGCGAAAGGCTGCCGCCGAGAGTTCCTCGTTCCACATCAACTAATTAATGAAGCCGTAGACCTGCCTGCGTCCGAAATGCCTCTGCGCATCCTCCTATCTCTGTATTTGCGGAACAAGAAAATCAAAAAATTAACGCAAGGAAAGTCGTGAGGGGATAGTATTACAGATAGGAAAGCGACAAATTGCAAAAAAAGGTATCACTAAACGTAAGCGAGAAGGATCCAACGCCGTCCCTTAGGATGCAGATTGCGGTGTCGGCACTTCTGTCTCTTCGACTTTTGCCTCGTCCACGTCTAGCTTAGGCTTCTTTGCTGCGCGCTCCGACTCCGATTCTTCCACCTTGGCCTTCAGTTCCTGATTTTCCTGCTCCATCTCGTCCAGTCGTCTCTTGAGGATATTCTCTCGCCTATGGCTTTCCTCCAACTGTCGCTGGATTTCTTCGCGTTGCATACGCTCCGTAGCAGCGTCTTTGGCGGAATTCTCGGCAGCGTGGCGGTAGTTGTCAGCGGTCTGCATGTCCTGTTCCAACTGTTGCAATCGACCCCTGTACAGCTCGTTGACGAGTTCGAGCTCGCTAACGCGTGTCTTCAGGCTTGAGTTGGCGGCAATTAGTTGCTCGTGAGTTTGCGGGACATCGGTGATGTGCTGGTCGCCATTCATAGGAGACTGGTGGCTAGGGGAGCCATCGGGAATGGGGTATTGAGGTAAACTATCCGACTGGAAATGATCCATAGCTTGGAAAGCAGTCAGATGGGGATCATATATAGACGGGGTCGCAGTGCGCGACACGGGCGAGTCTGTACCGTGGCCGTTTGTGGCATTCTGTTGATTCGCGCGAACGGCAGCAAGGGCGGCACTTGCATTATCATGGTTGAAATTGTTACCGTTGGTACTCGCAGCTGCAGGAAGGCTTTGCTGCACGACGTTGTAAGCATTAATAGGAATATCACTACGCGGGCGGGGTTTTAAAGGGGGGTGGGTGTATTCCATACCTTTTTCTTTACCTGCATATCCGGACGCATTGTCTTTACGCGATTTCGGCTCTTTATAACATCGGTCTTCAAGGAAATCGGGCGCGGGCGGCCATGCAGCTTCAAGAAGAGACCGCAGGCATTGCACAGGACGGATCCCGTCTCGTCGCGACGCCATAGAGGAGTGGTCGAGGTACCGCAATTCTGGCAGGTCGGCTGCGTAGAGGGAGTATCATTGTTAGCGCCTGAAGCCGTTGTGGGGTGTGAGGCCATCATTTTGAAATCGAGTACTGAATCTTTCAGTCGAAGAAGGGGTAGTGTCGGCGGATAGAGTATCGCGATGGGAGGACTGGGGGAGATAGATATCGATAGGGAAGGATAGGTTGATTGATAGACAGATAGAATTGATAAATTGATAGAACTGATAGAACTGATAGAACTGATAGACGGGCAAGATTGAAGAATTTCTAGAAAGTGGGTGCTGATAAGGACGCAGCCAATCAAGTCCTAGTACAAACCTTGTCTGTACAAGGGTACCTGCGATTTCCCAAAGTTCCATGTCCGAGTGAACGGGGGGCTTTCCACCCTTCATGTCAACGGCATACAACAGAGGCAAGAGCAAGCCTCTTACCTGTACGCTTCTTGGTACATGACTTATCCCGCATGGAAACTTTTGAGTGGTAAATCAAAAGGCGCAGAATGCAACAGGATGCAACATTCCATTTTCTCTTCCACTGCATATAGTCCAATTTTTATTTTTTCCTTTTTGGGGGGAACAAAAAAAATAGAAAAAAATAAAAACCGATATTCGCGTCATACTCAAAAGGGAAAAAAGGAAAAAGGACATATTGATATTTCTTTTGTTTTTTTTTTTTTTTTAAAAAAAAGAAAAAAAAATAGTAACAAAATAAAAATAGCAAAACTCAATAATAACTTACCAGATTACCTGACGCTGTTGGGGCGTGCGCCGCAGGAGAAGAATTCATCGGAGGTGGTGCTGGTGCATTTGTCGCTCTGTATATGGTGCTCACAAGTTAGAATGATGGATATTGCCAATGTTTGTAATGTTCGAAGACAAGTACGTTTTGAAGGTTGGGTTTGCGACTAAGTTGCCATAAACAGTTCAGTGTTCGTGACTCAAGATAAAGAATCCATTGTCGACAAGTACGTGGAAGTAAGTCAACAAGATCTGCACCATTGGTAGAAGACATTGTCTTTTCCTAGTGACTAAAGGTTACGGTGATAATACCGCTGCCAAGTGTACACTTAGGTGATGAATCTTGTGTGGTATCTATTCCATCCTCACCCTGGCGAGTCGCAAACCCTCCTCCGAGACATGCAACCATCGTAGTAATGAATTCCCCTTCCCTCCAAAGGAATTTGGTATAAGAAAATCATATGCAATAGTTTAGGTGTAGACTCACCTCAATTGCGGCGAGCTAGTTGCTGATCCCGCGGCAGCCAACGCGGAAACTCCTGGCAGTGGCGCTGCCGAGGCTGTGGTGGAAGAAGTCGAACTCGGACGCGATATTGGGTCGATGGTTGTTGCCATTGCCGTTGCCGTTGCCGGTGCCGGTGCTGTTGCCGGCAGCGGCGCGGCGCCCTCCTCCATGACTGATTTTATAGGTGGTAATGCTGGTGATGCCGTACGTGTCGGAATGGGTGAGGTGATTGGTGGCAGATTGCTATCTGCCTGTAATGATGCCAGTGTGGAGGATGCCGTGGTGGGTAAAATTTCAAGGTCCCGAGTCTCCTCGGGACGAACAATCGTGGCAAGAGACAATAAATCGAGGAGTGGGTATTAATCGGCGCGAGTAACGGGAGCGTCACACCTTGACCGCCAATGATCTGGCGGTATGAAGGCGGCTTGGTGTAGGTGATTGTAAGGAAGCAGACCGGGCAGTACGCATAAGTACTGTAACAGATGTACTAAAAACCCACTGTATATTGGAATACTGGAACCGTAAATCGTAAATCAGAACGAACCGATTGGCAGTTCGTAGTTCGAGAGTGGATCAGTTGAAGGCCTAAAAAGATTGCGACTGATAAAAAGTTGATAAAAAGTTGGACCGAAGTTCGAACTGATAAGGACACGAAAGTAACGTCAATTAATCAGTTATTAATCTCTCGAAGACTGAAGCAGGGAATTATACGGAAGAAAAGGAAAGGTTTGGTATGGTATGGTATGTAAAGTAAGATGGACACGCGCCAGGAGAGAATTGGAATCCCCTGAGCCTCGATGTTGTATGTAGGATAGACACGTACATAGAAATTTGATAAAAAAAAAAAAAATATTACTGTTATCTTGGATACGAATGTACATCCTGGTAGATATTACTAACGTTAGGTACATGTGTCATGGTTGTCCCCTAGGTACATAAGGTACATAAGGTACGGTCTACCTGCTTTTTTCGCTACATTTATGTACATAGGTAGATTAGATTTTATTTTCTTGGCAACGGGGAAAATGTTTCTAATCTAGGAGGCTAAGGACTTTATTTTTCTAAGATCATCTGGGTTACAATTGGACACCTTATAATTCCCACGTCAAGATGCTTCTTTAACGTACATAATCTTTCTACACCTGGCCTCATCAGGTAAAGCGTCTTCGCTGTTGTTACTGCAAGTGTGCACTCTTACACTTCCAATGCTACAATTATTTCACCGATTGGTAACTTGGGTTTTCTCCCAGTATCTCACTAGCTCGTCTTTGCTCGTCTTTGCTATGGGCTATTCTATATTCTCTTGCTGCATTGATTCAGACACACCCTACTGCCTTCATCTCGTATATGAATGTGCTAGGATAGAATAGTGCTTGAATTGAATTATTATGTAAGTGTAAACCTCATCTAGAGAATGCTTCAAAGCCTAGACGAGGAGTCGTTCCGCAGATTGCTGCTACAGTACTGATGGTCCTAACTCAAGAGACAAGCCTTAAGAATGCTGAGTATTACGGGCTAGAGATGCAAAATAGTATACTACATGCCTAAATCAACAAGGTATGTTTCCGTGAAGATGGGAATATCATTGGTAGCAATGGAAGAATAACCGCTTAGATATGAGATATAACATATTTGACCACGAATATAGAAATATCATATCAACCTGTTATCATCTACCTGTGCTCACCAGTATTCTACATGTGCATCTAGTAGCAGCACACAGCTAAGTGCTAGGGTTCATATTCCTACCCAAAGAAAAGAAAAATTAATTAACCAAGGAATTATAAGAATTGGAAGCCAAAGACTATTTTATACAAACCATTACCTTATTAAGCACGCTCTTCACTATTCACTACAATGATCGATAAGGTCGATTTCTTCAGAGCGACGCTGTACTAGATTAGGTACCTGAGATGGTACGGGTATCCACTTCAGCTCAACCACTGGAGGGGCGAGCAGTCGTCCCCATAAAAAAACCTCCGGCTGCCGATATCTAAGGAAAAAAAAAAAGTCCCAATCGTTCATCATCGCCAATCATTAATCTTCATTTGCATCGCAAACACAAGTCAGTCCTATACGACATCACCACCGTCACGATGCCGTCTACACATAAAAAGGATAAGCCATGGGATACTGATGATATAGGTGTGTGCCAATAAAGTGGAAGTTTTCTCTTTAGTATCTAACAGGGTTATTAGATAAATGGAAGGTCGAACCTTTTAAGCCGTCGGATAACGCTGGTGGAACATTTGCGGAGGAGTCCTCCTTTGCAGTGTAAGTATCTCCTATTGAACTACAGTTCACATTTGCCAGATTCTAACCTAGCATCAGTTTATTCCCTCGATATCGCGAAGTTTACCTCAAGGAAGCATGGCCTGGCATAACGCAGGCGCTCCAACAGCACGGCATCGCGTGCACACTAGATCTTGTCGAAGGTAAGTCATTACTTTTTTTTTTTGTTTATTTGTTTTTCTCACTGAATAGATTGGCGCTGACCACACGAGGACAGGATGCATGACAGTCAAGACGACAAGAAAAACATACGATCCCGCCGCCATCCTCAAGGCTCGCGACCTCATCAAACTACTAGCACGTAGCGTACCTGCGCCACAAGCACTAAAAATTCTCCAAGACGATATGGCCTGCGACATAATCAAGATAAGAAACTTAGTACGCAACAAGGACAAATTCGTGAAGCGACGGCAGAGAATCCTCGGACCAAACGGCCAAACCTTAAAGGCGCTGGAGCTCCTGACGCAGACGTACATCCTCGTGCAGGGCAACACGGTGAGCGCGCTGGGGCCGTACAAGGGGCTAAAGGAGGTGCGGCGGGTGGTGGAAGATTGCATGGCGAACATCCACCCGATCTACCAGATCAAGGAGCTGATGATCAAGCGGGAGCTGGCGAAGGACCCGGAGCTGGCGCACGAGAACTGGGAGCGGTTCCTGCCCAACTACAAGAAGCGCAGCCTGAGCAAGCGCATGGTGCCCTTCAAGGTCACGGACAAGAGCAAGAAGGTGTACACGCCCTTCCCCCCGCCCCAGGAGAAGAGCAAGGTCGACCTCCAGATCGAGGCCGGCGAGTACCACCTCGCCAAGGAGGCCAAGAAGCGCATCGCCCACGAGGAGCGCCTCGAGAAGCAGAAGGCCAAGCAGGAGGAGAAGAAGCGCCAGCGCGAGCAGGACTTCGTCGCGCCCGAGGAGAACGGGTCCGCCGAGAGGAAGAAGAGGAAGCGGAAGAGCAAGGACGACGAGTAGGAGTAGTAGTGTCGTTTGTCTGCGCAAGGGATATATATATGTATTACTACTTCTAGCCGTGATCTTTTTCCTCGAAAGGTTTTACGATACCCACGAAATTCTGAAAAGTACAACTATCAAATCAAGGCGTTTGTGTGGCTCTACACTTATATATACGCAGCTGGCTTCCCGGTGCGTAAATGGTTTAGGTTACTGATCTCCTCGCCGCTCAAAATCCGAATATATATCGGCTTAAAGAAGTTTTAGACTGGTTGTTTAAGAATGAGACGAAAATATGTTCGCCGGATTATTTGAAGGCGATCTCAGGCTCGAGCTCAGCACAGGATGGCAAGACAAGGCATTTATGATATTAATAATCGTGCTCTTTTGGAGGCCCCTATTATAGAAACATGGGAAAGCTCAAGTTGAATCTCTAAACTACGTTTGGCTTGGCTTTTGTTCCGCAATTACAGGCCTATATTATTAGGCCAGTAGTGCGCGTTACGTAGTAAAATTTCATAAGATAGAATAAAAAGTGTAGAAATGTTCACGACAAAAAAAAATAAAATAAAATAAAAATCGGACCGACTGCAATAAGTGATGTGGTGCGTCTAAGTTACAAAGAGCAGGGTGGTTACTTCGTTACTGTTGTGAATTACCACTTAATACCAATATCTAGCCTTCCTATCGCTATGACAGATCAGGTATAGGTACCACCAATCACATACCTTAAGCACCTTTTAAGTTTCAGCGCATCAGATCCTTTGGATGGATTAATACGACACATATGTACATAGCAAATACGAGGCAAAACCAAAGTGAGCCAGCAGTGAAGACTTGAAATCGTAAATGAATTCCTATACAGGCCATACGGAGCCCAGCAGAAAAACGCCCGTAACACCAAAAAATGCCCTATCCGTATCTTCTTCTTCGTTGGTATCACGTCTAGCACGATTTAACTAACTAGCCTCCCTCTTAAAGATCATCCTAATTTTCATTTTTTCCCCTTTACCCATCGACGACCATCGTGTCATCGCCATCGAATGCCGGACCAGGCTGCTCGATGGCGACTCCTCGGCCACGTCCGGCTAGCAGCTCCCTCCGGATCTCTGGCCCGATCTTGTGGTGCCCGTGGGTCAGCAAGAGGTCGAGGAGAGCCTCTCGCTGGTCCTCCGTGATCTCGTTGCGGTACCGCTGCGCGAAGGCGAGCAGGCATTGGTGCCAGATCACCGGGAGCTTGACCTGCATGGCGGCGCGCTCGCTGCCGAAGTCCATCGGCGCGCCTTCCCTGATCGACGCGGGGTCCACGCTGCGGAAGCGCAGGAAGTGGAATACGAGCGAGTCGATGACTTGGTAGGGAAGCGCGTATTTCTTCTCCAGGAGGGTCTTGATGAACACGTTCGTGGCCCCTCCGCCCTCCGTGCCAGCGGACGCTTCCCGCGCCGCGATATCGCACAGGCCCTTGATAGCGGCGCCGGAGTGCAGGACGGGTATGGAAACCCTGGCTAGCACGGCGGATATGATGGTTGCTTCTCGCAGGGTGCATGTGCCGCTCTCGACGAGGGGGAAGAGGAAGCCCTTGAACCACGCGGCGGGCTTGTAGAGGGCCTTCTTCAGCGCGTTGAACAGATGCACGTTGAGCTTCTTCGTCTCGTGGATGTCGTCCCGTACGCGCTCGAGGAGGATCATCTCCATGAACCTTCGGACCACGATCGGCTTGCTAGAGATGAATATCCTCGTGGCTTGGTAGCACGCATTCGGGGTCCATTGGTCGGGCTTCGTGTATTCGATAATGTCCTCCCAGTGGGGGACCGTCGGCAGAATCTTGAATGGTTTAGGGAGCTGGCCGGACTTGTACCGCGATAATATCAGACCGATCCTGTAGAATGTTAGTACTAGGTGAGACCCGACGGGACTTGCCACATAATCCGGTCAACATACTTAGAATACACCTCTACGACCTTCGGTGGGACCTCAAAATCGGCATCCACAGGTCCCAACTCCTGTCCTCTGTCTTGCCCAGCTTCATGTTCCGCGATCCTCGCGAGAATCAGATCCGCGAGGTTAGTCCCGCCGCCCTGCTGCTGCGCAGAAGCTTGACCTCCCCAGCCCTCTGTTAATAAAGGATCTTCATCCGTCGGTAAGAATTTGTTAAACGTGTCTAAGTCTTCCGGCTCAATCTCAATCTCCTCTACTATCTCATCCTCATCGCCCCAGACCTCTTCGTCCTCGAATGGCTCGTTATCTCCGTCCTCATCGTCAAACCGAGAGTCAAACCCGAAGGCATTATTCTCCTTCGGCGGTCGCGGAGGCGCGACATCAATCTCTTCAGCTAATTCTCTGCCGATCTTCAGAATTTTCCTGGACGCCTTAGAATCGATATAGTGTTCCTGCTCGTTGTCGTCGCCGTCGCCGCTTTTGGATTTCCTCTTGGGAGCCTTTGCGCGTAAGGGACCCGTAGCGACAAGGTCATCTTCTAAGGGGTTGTGCCGTCGCCCTTGGCGAACGGAAGTTGGTGTGGTCGCCTTTGGCATGGTTTTTATCTTTTAAAACTAGTCGGTCTCGGGATGCTGTTTTTGCAAGTATCACGACGTGGGGCGCAAATTAATTGTGTGAATGGAATTTCTTTTGGAAATACAAAAATTTTGAGGGGTGGGCGGAACCAATTCCGTTTAGCGGATTTGGACCCTTGAGGCTCGAGCTGAGGTCAGCTAGGTACCTATGGCATTGTACCTAGGTACCTTTTAACGGCCAAGCACCTTCATCCAAAATTTTGCAATGGGACGAAAAAAAAAAAAAAAAAAAAAAAAAAGGTTTGGCTAATACATGGGTATTGTGGTAGTTATATAAGCAATAGGTATTACTGAGTTATGGTAAGCTTCGCCCACTATTAGAAAACCTTTCCTAGTACAACATCACATTAACCCACACTTCAGTCCATATGAAGGACTAAGGTTGATGATTAGAGACCAAAAATATTGTCCTTGGTGAGGTTCGAACTCACGACCTTTGGATATCCCAATTCTTTGAGAATCGAGTCATACTAGAGTATGAGACCAACGCTCTAACCAGCTGAGCCACAAAGACTTTTTTTGATATTTGTTAAATATCCACCGAGGTACCCTCCTAGAGCCGAGCCGAGCCATTGTTGAGGCCTCGGAATGATTCGACGAGTTTCTAATAGTCCCTAAGTACCTATTCGACTATCTTCAAAATTGGAAGTTCGAGGAAAACTTCAAAGTGAATTTTGAGCATTTTATTTTATCTTTATTATGTTTATATTGCTTTACTGCATTCGAAACTCTGGATATGTGCATTGAACCAAGAACACCCACGTCATTTTTTCTGAGCCCCTCTATACCTGAGCTGCGCAACCCCTCCAACATTATTCTGTCGCAAAATTCTTAGTTGACACGAACTTTTTTTTTTTCTTTTCAACTCATAACAAACCCACGCTTGGACTTGAGAGCTATATAATATACTTATCTAAACTTTCTATACACTATACATCTCAGAATATTACTAAAATGCCTACGGAATTAGAGGAGGTACGCTTATGAAAGAATGGCGCTGCTTTATTATTCTTTCTTGCTAATTATGTATTAGTTGGTTGGCTTCATCGCCAATCCTAGACCTGAGATTCGCGGTCTTGCGATAGAGCACCTAGTCCCCTATTCGACATCACAGCCCGGTATCTTCAAGGCGGATAATCACCAGCCCGTAAAGAATCTGAAGCTTTTAGTAAAAGATCATCCGGTAAACCTCCTTTTGTCGAGATTTGGAGGCACATAGCAGATTTAGCTAAACACGTATTAGAAAATTGCCGAGCATGTTATAACCATTCTCATCAATCTTGCGGCCGATCGAGAAATTCTCGAAAGCTTAGGCACAGACGAAAAATTCTTGGATGAAGTCCTTCGACAGATTATTGTTAGTATAGAAGCACGCAACTTGAGACTAAAATCAAGATCAAGGTCCCAATCGATTCTCCGAACACCGAGCTGACGTGTCTATTAGATTGCAACCGAACCTAACGCAAATCTTCTTTCTATGCTTCTAGCAAATCTTGCAAAATGGGACTCTATAAAGAGAGTATTAACTAAGAAACAACCATCGCCAGCTGAGCTCGGATCAAATGAGCTTATTTTGAACCAGCTTGTTGATTTATTCGTCAAAGGCGCGGACGGGTCGTACAACAAGAATGCAGACTTCGATCATCTAGCTTACCTCTTCGCTGACCTAACGAAACATGCCGACATACGGCAGTATTTTGTGCAGAAGCAAGATTACGATGGAGTAATACCCATCACGAAACTGAAGGTTTTCACCGAGTATAAGTCGAACGTCAGGCGGAAGGGAGTCGCTTCCACCCTGAAAAATGTCGCTTTTGACGTGCCTTCACACCCGCTATTCCTATCGGAGGACGATATCGATATTTTGCCATATGTCCTGTTGCCTATAATGGGCAACGAGGAGTACGACGAGGAGGAAATGATGTCGATGCTTCCTGACCTTCAGCTTCTACCCCCTGATAAGCAGCGTGATAGCGATCCGAACATCATCCAAACGCATGTCGAGACACTATTGCTTCTATCGAGCACTAGGGAAGGCAGAGACCACATGCGTAATGCTAAGGTGTATCCGATCATTCGAGAAACGCACCTGCGTGTTAATGACGAAGGCGTTAGAGATGCCTGCGAACGATTAGTTCAGGTTCTGATGCGGGATGAAGCAGAACCAGGTACAGAGGATCGCGTTAAGGAAATCGGTAACGAAGACGATGATGACCAAATTGTCGAGGTGTAAGTCACATAGGATGTGTGAACTTACTGATGTACCAATGGTATTTAAAGCTGCTCCGTGTCTGCTGAGAATTATCAGGGTTCCGGAGGTTGGGGGGGGGGGGGGGGGGGGGGGGGGGTGGGGGGCGTTTTGGTCACACAAACAATGTGGCCCACGGACGACATTGTGTTTTTTCATAAAAAAACCAACTAAGTGATGACGG
>MU284187.1:49434-70075 GCA_022478815.1 Daldinia bambusicola
TGTATAGCCAACATTATGTCCACACCTTACAAGTGTTACTGGCATCATGTCAGATGCCCCGGCGGCCCCCCCGCGCCCCCCCCGCCCGCCCGCCCGGGCCTATTCGAGCCGTTTGGCTACATCCATCAAAGTGGCCACTGACCTACCTAGGTAGTGATCTTCCTCAAAGCAACTCTCTCTGTCCGGATTCTCTAGAGCCCGTCAAGATAATGCCAAGCGGCAGTAGCCGGCTAGGCTTCTTGGCTGGTGCCATTCCCTGAAACGGAGAATTGATTGCGGCTGACAGTTGGGAGGGCCGAATTAGTTACGTCCATTCTAGATGAGGTGCATTGCATCAGCCAAGACGAATCACGCGGTATTGCTCGGCTGTGACCGATTTCTTGGAAATCATGAATCTCCGGAGCGGAGGGGCATATCCGAGTGAGTGCAGCAGCTAGCGTCAGGCTCTCAGCACGAATATAATACCAAAACCGATACCGAGGGCATTCTCGTGAAGGCGAACTATACGTGAAAAAGAAAAAAAGATTATCAGGGGCTTTAGTCGTCCACCAAAACCGAATTGTCTTCGGCTAATCCGCTTCTAGGTCAACGTCTAGTATTCAGCATACCTAAATGATGGGTTCTCGTAATTTCGAGGGTTGAATAAAGCGGACCTCATGTTAAAGCTCTGCAAGGAGGAAGTTAACTAAGAGGTAGCCCTCAAACTTGAGGGTTAAGGGCTAACAAAATTCTACTGAATTAGGTAGACGATTGGCCGGCGTGATCGGTTCGGGCGGCGGTAGGCTTTAATGTTGGAAATCCTAAAACTTTTTGTTCTACTTGCCCGAGAGGGAGCCGTCAAGCCATTGTCGTAAAGACTCGGAACGTTCAAAGATCAAGAGCGTGGACGAATGCTCACACCTGATTGGCCTATTCACAGCTTGCCACTAAAATATAGAGAAACAGCTCTTATTCATTAGATATTGCTGAAGGGCTATTTTAGTTAACAGCTACACGATCCACCTGCGATTTGGAGCAAGGTTGGTCAGTCCACGGGTCCTGGTGTCTGCTCACTTGCAGAATCTGGCCTGACGGAAATTGTGAATGTCGAAAAAGGATGTGTTACAAATTACAAATTTCTAATAACTAAAGCCGAATCAAAAGGAAACTACTCTAGCCGAGGCCCCCAATCGGATAACATACACTATATTTGGTGTAGGTTTCCGGGAGGGTCGTCTAGCGTATATGTGACGGGGAATATAAAAGATTATAACCTGTAATGATACACGGTATGTTGACACAAGTGCGGATATGTTACATACCAAGAATTTATTGCCGTCTTGCCGTCGAGTCTTGGTCTCTTGGTGAAGTCTTATTTCAACTTCCTGATGTCTTGGCTGGGTATGTTTAGATTGGTGTTGCTCTAGGACTAAAAATGGATTATTTCAACACCCCCATAATTACAGGGAATGCAGGGAATGCAGGGGATACAGGGATCTACAAGCTGGACAGGGGGGTCTGGGGAGATGTAAACCCCACTGATTTACGAATCGATGTGTCGTTCAGGGATCTGAGCAACCCTGGCGAATCAGATCGTCGGAGCCTCAACATGTGCTCTAAACTACAACTCTAATTCGTCTTCAACTACTAACGACATGTGTTTTGATTGGATAGAATTGAATAGATCTACTATTAACTTTCGACTATTAACCTTCGACTTTCAACCTTTAAAGTCCAACGCTGCTAGCTATGCCAACTACGGCTGCTAAGCCGCTAACGCTCGAACATCTGAAGCTTTTCTCACCAGCCTAGGCTCGTTCCCGCGTGCATCAATGATCAATCTTGGGAAAAGCGTGGCAGCGTGGACAAGAAAAAACAGTCAGCTTCGGTTCCTCTTCGATCTAGCTTCCATGCATTGCGTCCCTTTACGTCAAAGACGATATACACTATTTCTCGTCGGTCCTTTTGAGCGCTAGACGGGATCCCCTTTGAAAACGTGCACCCGAAAGGATTTACCATCTCGATCTAGATGTTTGCCCGCTTGGGAATCACGCAACCCCAACGTACGGAATATGTCTAGACGAGGGCCTTCCGTAGCTGGGAAATAGTAAAGACTAAATCTCCCCAGTCTCGTCTGATGCCTCGAGACACTCCCACGCTCCGGGTCGTCCACTTACATAAAGATAATTGGCATATTCGCCATGTCTCTAGCCGTCTTTGCACCTGCGCGGGAGAAAAAGGCCGAGTGATGTACAAGTAGAATCAAGGAACGTTTCACACCCTTTGCAGGCGTACTTGAGTCCGCCCAGCATGTCAAAGCATAATTCAAAAGTCCAATCGCTCTTATACACATTATCATGTGTAATAGGTAGTAACCGCAGCTGCTTGTAGACACCGGTGTAATAGGTCAACTATTCATTGAAGCCTGGTTCTGTCTACGATACTACACCCACATTGCATTGCAGTTATTGATCCTTGCAGCCCGCGTTTTTGTCTCATGTTAAACAGACTACCAATAGGCGAAGCAGCTTCGGGGGGACCGCCCGGAGTGATGGGATTGTAATAACGCCTAGGATCCTGTCCTACCTACTGTGTAAAGCACTACGGCCCACCCTCCCGCCTGGTACCTAAGCACTATGTAACGTCCCTGTATCTGTACGTACATCTCGCATGTTGTTGGTTAGCTGGCTCGGTGTCCCCTGTCACAAAGAACTTGCCTTCAATCGAGGGTTGCCTTAAGAGCTAGGATTAGAGCTTGGTTAAGAGAGAGATACAAAAGCATGGCACGTCCCTTTAGCTAGACATAAAATCTGCTTTTTTGGTTTCTGCTGTCAGCATCAAGTCCCTATTCGGGTTGACAGGCCCCTCCCTTGTTTCTCCTACATTGCCTGCCGTTTGTTTCCCTTGCGACCAGTGGGAAGGTTTGCAGAATCTTAAAAACAAAAACCTTGATCACTTTATATTAGTTAGATCGGCCACCACAAAGAGCACGGACAACAACAAGTGTACTGTGTCTTCCTCATCCCGTAACCATGGCTGACGGCGCCGCTGTGCCCGGTTCTACTACGGCGAACCAGACTTTCGCCTCGAAAACTTCCGGCGGCAACAACGCTTATCATAACTTTCACAATGACTTTTTGCACATTCAAGACCCCAACGAGCGCCGTCGTCTCGCGCTCGCTGAGATCGACAAGGCTCCCTTCGGATGGTACCATGTGAGGTAAGTACCTAACCTACCTACATAGTCTTTCCCCCGTGTCGCAAAGGCTAGGTAGGTAGCTCTCATTGCGAGAAGCTAATTTGTCGGGATGCAGGGCTTGCATCGTCGCCGGTATTGGTTTCTTCACGGATTCGTACGACATCTTCGCCGTCAGCTTGCTAAATACCATGCTGGGAATTGTCTACTATCCGCAACTTGGCAAACTGCCTACCTCTTCTGACAACGCTATCAAGCTGTCGACGTCCGCCGGTACCGTTGTTGGTCAATTGGTTTTCGGTTGGCTTGCGGACCACGTCGGACGAAAGCGCATGTATGGTCTCGAGTTGATTATCATCATCTTTGCAACCCTCGGCCAGGCCCTCAGCTCCGGCTCGCCCTCGGTCAACATCGTCGGTCTCATCATCTTCTGGCGTGTGCTCCTCGGAGTCGGAATCGGCGGAGACTACCCGCTGTCTAGTATCATTACGTCCGAGTTTGCTACGACAAAATGGCGAGGAGCTATGATGGGCGCCGTCTTTGCCATGCAAGGTATCGGCCAGCTTGTCTGTGCTTTTGTCATGTTGTTTGTTACCCTAGGCTTCAAAGAGGCGTTATCCGTCGCTGCAAAGACCACTGAATGCGATGGCTACTGCGCCGTTGCGGTCGACAAGATGTGGAGGACTCTCATCGGCTTCGGGGCTGTCCCGGCTTGCATTGCTCTTTACTACCGATTAACCATCCCCGAAACTCCTGTAAGCCATCTTATACCGAGACGCAATGAAAGAAATTTACTAACGTTAGTGCTAGCGTTATACCTTCGATATCGGTCGCGACGTCGAAAAGGCCGCTGACGATGTTAAAGCCTATATTTCTGGCAAGCGTGAAGGCCACCCTGACGACATTGCTCGCATCCAGGCCCGCGATGCTGCCCAAGCTCAGATGACGGTTCCGAAGGCTAGCTGGAGCGATTTCTGCCGTCACTACTCCATCCCCAAGAACGGTCTTCTTCTATTCGGTACTGCTGGCTCGTGGTTTATGCTTGATGTCGCCTGTAAGTTATCATCTCTGGGACCTATTCAGGTTTTGAAAGATAACGAACTAATTAATCAACTCTAGTCTACGGTCTATCCTTGAATAACGCAGTCATTCTAGAAGTAATCGGTTACTCTACCAAAAACGCCAAGAACACCTACGAAATCCTGTACAACACCGCCATCGGCAACCTGATCATCGTCCTAGCGGGCGCCGTCCCGGGGTACTGGGTCTCAGTCGCGACGCTAGACACGCTAGGGCGGAAGACGATCCAGATGGGCGGGTTCATCATCCTAACGATCCTGTTCGTGGTCATGGGGTTCGCGTACAACCACATCTCGAGCAACGGGCTTCTCGCCATCTACGTGCTCGCGCAGTTCTTCTTCAACTTCGGGCCCAACATGACGACCTTCATCGTCCCCGGGGAAGTTTTTCCCACGCGGTACCGGTCCACGTCGCACGGCATCTCGGCCGCCTCGGGCAAGGTCGGCTCGATCATCGGCCAGGGCGCCATCTCCATCCTGCGCACGCGCGGCGCCACCAAGGACAACGACGCCCCCTGGATGGACCACGTCCTCGAGATCTACGCCCTGTTCATGCTGCTCGGCATCGTCACGACCGTGTTCATCCCGGAGACTAAGCGCAAGACCCTCGAGGAGCTGTCGGGCGAGGATCAGTATGCGGGGCCGCCGGTGGGGCCGGGTGCGGAGGGCAGCAGCCAGACGAAGACAGCCGAGTCGCTATAAATTTTTTTTTTCTTTCTTGGTTTAATTTCTTTTGTCCCCATTACGCGAACGCGAAGAGCGCTGTGACGGAGGTGTGGACTGACTGATTATGCTACGGCAAGGCTCTATATCTGGAGACGAGTATGGCTACCTATTTGTCATGCAAGGGGAAGGGGGGGTCTAATTGGCATGTGATTGCACTGATACAAACAACATTTTGTCCCTTTTGTGTTGTTGGTATCGATATAGATTAATATATACCCAAGTTCAATCGTTATGTCTTCTCCCCCCTTCCCCCTGTCCCCTATTCATCTAGGTAATAAGGCACGCTTTCGGTTCTTGTAGTTAGCTCTGGCGTACCACTTATACAGATCCTTTTCTACTAACAAGCCATTGTGCTTTTTTGCCAATTTTACTGGTTGTTTTTCTCGCAATTGTAGCATGCTCAGTCTGTTTTACCCAGTTATAGATATGGTCCATCGACGTAGGTAAATATCGTTTCCACCAAATACCCCCTAATTCTTCACCTCCGCCTTACGCACAGCACAGCAAGCTAGAATTACACTGCTGACACGTCCACTTTGGTTTTATCTACTCTCGGATTAGACTTATTTACCTATTTACCTGTCCCATCGACAGCGTCTCGGCGCTATGGGTACAAGTATAATATAATAGCCCAATAAGAGATAGACATAGACATCACTTACAAAAAGCAACGTAGTCTTTGATATGCTTGGCCTTGTCGAACGGCTCGGGGTAGTACCACGCCGCGTTCGCGAGCTCGGTGTCTAATACAGACCGTCGTTCTGTTAACAAGTCTGTACCTCTTTACCTAACCTACATACTTATTTATGTACTTGGTCTACTTTCGGGGACACCTGAGTACCTAAGCATGTACTCAGGCGGCTGTGTAGGTACCTAATATATTCCCTACTTACCTCCGACTTTAACGGTGTAGTAATTAGCGTCGCCCTTCCACCCGCAGTGCGTGCGCAGGTCCGTCTTGGCGAAGAACTCGGGCCGGATGGCCGCGGGCGGGAAGTACACGTTGCCCTCGACGAGCTCGTAGACGTCCGACTCGGCGACTACGGTGCCGTTTACGGTGGCTTGGACGTGTCCGGACGGCATGGCTGTGGGGTATTTGCTTTGCTTCTTTTTTTTTTTTAGGTTTGGTTTAGGTTCTGATGAAGGATTGGATGGGTAAGGGTTATGGATATGAGGTTGGGAGTGAGATTAGATCGAACTGAGCTGAGCTGAGCTGAGCTGGGTTGTGTAAGGAGCTTTTATGGGGGTGGCACAATGATGACTTTTATATTATTATTATTATACATGTACGTATGCTACCTAAGTTATTGGCGATGAGGTGCTTGCTATATTGCGGGGTAGTCAGCTTAGAAGAGTTCTAGAAGGGTTCCCGGGCTTGGGATTTGTAATAAACGGGAAGAGAGTTACATAGGTATAGATGGTGATAATATATGGTGGTACATGAATGATTTCTACATCAGACGTACCGAGGTACTCTGCCGTATGCATCAATTGAGATGTAATCTTAGGTACATCCTACCTAAGGTAGCAGAGCGAGATTGTGTGGGGTATACACGCACAGTAAACGTACTGTCACACACTATCTAAGATTACTGTGCAGTATAAAGGGCAAAAAGAGTAAATGAGCCCGGCTAACTTGATCCACTAGCCAATAACGGCCAACATATTTCCAAGAGCGGGCATCCAAAACCCCGCTAGATTTTCTCCCGACGCCCGAAGCGGATCCACGCTGTGCTCCTCCACCCGTTCTCCAAGCTTTCTCCAAACCTAGCTCGGCCCTCGTTGCGACGCTACCTGGGTAGCTGTTATCCGCTCACAAACCGAATGCCGGCAGTACCTATTTAATCTTGTGAGAGGCCTCAGTGGTTAATTTTATTCTTTTTTTTTTCTATTATTATCTTGCATGTAAACATTCCGTGTTTTGCATTGGTCGAGCCTAAACCTGCTGCGTCTTTGTAATCCTTTTTTATATTGTATTGCACATACAGCGTTGCCAAGCTTTCATCCCCCTTATCGAATCACTTTGCCACGAGACATAGCCGAAGTACGTCATTGTAAGGGTTTCATTTGGTGCAAACGTAATCACGATGGCGCCGCTTTCCGGAGTTGAAGTTGCTAAGCATGACGGCAAGGAGTCTTGCTGGGTGGTAATTCATGTAAGTGGTTTGAATACGCGCAGTGGTTCGTTGCGGAAGATTAATGTCTCACCGACTTACTTTCTCAGGGCAAAGCCTACGATGTCACGGAATTCTTGCCCGGTTAGTATCTCATAAAGTCCCGTATACCGAAACCTCGGAACTGACTTTATTTTTAGAACATCCTGGTGGGATGGGCATTATCCTGAAATATGCCGGCAAAGATGCGACGGAAGAATTCGACCCTATACATCCTCCGGACACCCTGGACAAATATCTAGACAAATCGAAGCATTTAGGACCTGTTGACCTAAATACCGTTGTGAAGATCAAGGAAGAAGAGGATCCCGAGGAAGCAGAACGGCAACAGCGAATTCAGGATAAACCGCTATTATCACAATGCTACAACCTAATGGACTTCGAGGCGGTGGCCAAGAGGGTTATGAAGAGAGGTGCTTGGGGATACTATTCCAGTGCTTCGGATGATGAAATAGTATGTTCTCACTTATAACCAGACCCATTAATACGCAACCTATGCTAATGGATTCACAAGACGCTCCGAGAAAACCACGAAGCCTTTCACAGGATATGGTTTAGACCTAGGGTCCTAGTCGATGTCAAGAAAGTAGATTTCTCCACAACTATGCTTGGCACTAAAGTCGACATCCCCTTCTATGTTACTGCCACAGCGCTAGGCAAGCTGGGACACCCGGAGGGCGAGGTGGTATTAACCAAAGCTGCCAAGAAGCACAACGTCGTGCAGATGATCCCCACACTAGCGTCCTGCTCGTTCGACGAGATCGTAGACGCCGCGGAGGGAGACCAGGTGCAGTGGCTGCAACTGTACGTCAACTCGGACCGGGCGATCACCGAGCGCATCGTCCGGCACGCCGAGAAGCGCGGGTGCAAGGGCCTGTTCATCACGGTCGACGCGCCGCAGCTGGGCAGGAGGGAGAAGGACATGCGGACCAAGTTCACGGACAAGGGGTCCAACGTCCAGTCCGGCCAGCAGACGGACAACTCGCAGGGCGCGGCCCGCGCCATCTCCTCCTTCATCGACCCCGGCCTCTCCTGGAAGGACATCCCCTGGTTCCGGTCCATCACCAAGATGCCCATCGTGCTCAAGGGCGTGCAGCGCGTCGAAGACGTCGTCAAAGCCATCGAGTACGGCGTCCAGGGTGTCGTGCTGTCGAACCACGGCGGTCGGCAGCTGGATTTCGCGCGGTCCGGCGTCGAAGTGCTAGCGGAGACGGTGCCCGTCCTCCGGGAATTGGGGCTCGAAGGCCGCATTGAGATCTTCGTAGACGGAGGCGTGCGGCGCGCCACGGACATTATCAAAGCGCTGTGCTTAGGCGCAAAGGGCGTGGGTATCGGCCGTCCGTTCCTGTACGCCATGTCGGCGTACGGCCTGGACGGCGTCGACCGCGCTATGCAGCTCCTCCGCGACGAGATGGAGATGGCGATGCGCCTGATCGGGTGCACTAGCGTCGACCAGCTCAACTCGTCGCTCGTCGACACGCGGAACTTGGGCAGCCATGTTACGAGCGTGCCTCGAGACCATCTCGGCCACAAGATATACGATCCGCTTGTTACGCCGGCGTTTAAGCCTCCTAGGTCGTCTAAGCTATAAAGCTCTATGGGTTGGGGGCGTACGTATCTTGGCTTCTTTAAAACATTCGATGTTGGTGTTTATCTAGAACATACCTACGTGTCATTTATTTCCGTCGTAAGGCTATGGATATACCAGTTCTCGCTTCTTACATGGGTGTTCAGTTAGTACATGTGTGGGTGGCAAAATTAATATGAATTTCGAAAGCATTAACCCTTTTTTTGAGGGGCATGGCCGGGAAACCTTGGTTCATGTATATTACTTTTCCATAGGAGTTAGAATTTGTTTCTTTTTTATCTCGCGTATGTCATGGGCCTTTTCAAAAAATAATGGTTAGATCTTGATCCCTTGGGTCTGTTTACCTAGGGAAAACATATTTGGCCAAATAGCCAACCGTTGCCTAACTACACAACCTTCAAGATTTTCAAGTAGCATTGCATTAAGTGCCTATAGGTACTTACCTTAGATAGTTTTATAGTTGATAGGTACGAGATAATGATTGATGAAGAGCATAGAAGATTTAAGCTGATGAAGTAATCACGCCACGTGACTCGGGCTGGACGTACCTAGGTACAGATTGAGGGGCTATGAGGTCAAGTATCTGCATATTTGCGATACTTGATCTATTTTAACCTTTTCGCACAATACAACATTTCCAGAGACAGGACGCCAAGGTTGTAAAAGAAGAGAAAAAAAAAAAAAAAAAACATAAGGAGCAATTGCGATTCATTATTTTGTATTCCATATATACCTATACTAGTAGTTTTCAACTATTCTTAAATTCCTATCATCCTACGCTATCCACGCTACTTGAACGCTACCATGTCAACACGTTTATCCAACATGTTGCTATTCCCCGGTGAGATTGGTGAAATTGGCACCTGACAGGAGCCCATCCCAGTTCGTCCCAGCTTTTTACCCCAACCCATCGGGATTCATTCGTCACACCTCAAAAACGGGGGGTTGTGACCATGACTATGTGACGAGTCAGTTACCGTCTTATTTTTGGCCGAGTCAAAAAAAAAAAAATCAAAAAAATCAGATGCGGTCAGAACAGTGAGAACAAGCCAGAACGACGAAAAAAGCATTTGAACTAAAAGGACAATACTCAACGAGCCTCGAAAAAATCCTTGTTGCACACCTTCTTTCATAGGTACCTCGTAACAGGTAATATTAATAAGACGGCCATTGTTCCACGCCGCCACAAAGCTGCTTCGATAACTTACGATACCTACAATTCTCCCTCGACGGCACTGAGTTTCTATCTAGCAGATCTAGCAGTTACGAACGGCAATAGGTTTTTAATTATCTATCTGAGGCACCGGTCCAACCTTATATCCTTACCTAATATCGCATCCGAATAATTCGTCCCGTTGCACTTCCTGCCTCCCGCTTCCGATTGTGATAAAAAAAAAAAAAAAAAAAAAAAAAAAAGACCCGATATCAGAAAGCAGCACAGCACAATACAGTGTACGTAGGTACAACACGATAAAAGGTTGTTGTCTCAGTACGACATCATTGATAACGAACCCTTGACCTTGCTTCGGGGCCATCCATCCGCTTACGACCGCTTTCGAGAAGGAGCATGACGATCCAGACCTGCAACCCAAACTTCCAGCAGCGAAGTCATCCACTCTACTAGCATTTCCTTCCAAGCTTATCCCAGCTCTCCCCAGATTTCCCTAGCAGCAGCAGCAGTTACCATCTAGGTTCATCGAGGTGGTACCCAGCTGGTTTATTACTTGCATATTCTCTCCACTGAATGAAACCTTCCCCAGGGTGACTAGGTATTTCAACACGCATTATACCTAGGTATTTCCCGACTTAAACTCTATACTTCAGCCTGGCCCTCTATTATCGTAGCTCGACTACACAACATGTCCTCCCTCGAGGCCAAGATAGTCGTCCTCGGCTCCCAAGGCGTGGGCAAGACCTCGCTCGTAACGCGGTATTGCAAGGGCGCCTTCAATCCCGCCCAGACTACTTCGACCGTTGGCGCTAGTTTTATGACCAAGAGGGTCTTGGACGGTGACACTGACACTGTCGTCCGATTGCAGATATGGGATACAGGTACTATATCCTAATTTCTCCTAATTCTCCACTTATGCTATGTTTGTATCTCATATTTCATGTTGTATCTCGACCTAGTTTTAATAAGAATTTAGAAGTCATGTTTGAAAGCTAACTTTTTACGTAATAATAAAGCCGGACAGGAACGATTTCGCTCGATATCGCGACTCTACTATCGTGGAGCTAACGCCTGCATCCTCTGCTATAGCATCACCGACGCGCAGTCCTTCGCCGAAATGGGCGTGTGGCTAACGGAATTACGCCGTAATTTACCACCTGACATCGTCCTCCACGTCGTGGGAACCAAAGCCGACATCGTCGCCCGCGACCCCACGCGTCGCGAAGTACCGTTCGAACGGTGCATAGCGTACGTCGCCGAGAATCTCACACCAGGTCTCGGCTCGACACCTCCGCCGACCGCAACGCCATCGGGTCTCACAACTTTACCACCGGGACCGGGCGTCAGCCAGTCGAGCGTAGTCGTCACGCCCGCCGCGTCGAGCGCGCAGGAACCGCGCAGCCCGAGTAGTAAGCGCAGCAGCGGGTTCTGGGGCCAGGAAGTCGGGTGGGACGCGTGCCACGAGATCAGCGCGGAGAGCGGCGAGGGCGTCGAAGAGGTGTTCCGGGTCGTGACGCGCAAGCTCGTCGAGCAGAACCGCAAGATGCAGCAGGCCATCCTCGCGGCCACCGCGACCCCCGGCACCCCCGGGTACGAGAGCGGCATGGACGGCGGGTACTTCGACGGCGCGAACCCGCGCGGCAGCTTCCGCGTCGGCAGGGATCGGCGCAGCTGGCTGTTCTCGTCGCCAGGCTTTTCGCCCGCCGTCACGGTCGAGAACCCGAATGCGGCCGACGGGGAGCAGATGCGGCAGGGCGAGGACCTGGGACGCAGGGGGAGGAGGTGTTGCTAACGGGGTGAGGAGATGGGTTGGTCCGGTTTGTCTTTTAACGAAATTAAGTTCCAAAGCTCTTCGATCTACCGACTCTCATCAAAACGACTATCGTATCAAAATACACCAACCAACACCCCTTTAGCCGGCTTGGACTCTGGAGGACCTTAATTTCCCCTATACCGCACGCACCTCTCCTGAGCTCTGGCCAGGGCCAAGAAAGAAGGAAAGAAGACTTTCACGATATATCACATCACCCCGAAGAAGTGTGGTGAAATACCCACCTATCCCTTTTTTTTTTTTTTTTTTTAATCGACATCGAGTACGGCGTTTGGAAAAACTTGCATATTTGGAATTCGGCATCGGGTTCAAAGGTCATCGTCATGCGTCATGTGTCATGTGTCATGTTATGTCAGGTTGGGTTGGGTTTGGTTGGCCCTCGGTCCCTTCGGAGTTTTTTATGTAGTATTTATTTATTTCATCGTTATCATTCCCGTTGGTGTTCTTCCTAGTCACGTCACGTTAGGTCGATCGATCGATTGGTTATTTTTGGTTCGTTCGCGCATGAGGTATGAATGGACTACGAATTGTTATCAGTCTTGGGTCGTGTGTTATTCTCTACTATCTTTTTTTTTTTTTTTTTTTTTTTTTTTTTGTCGAGTTGTTGATTGCGGGGGTGTTATTTTTTTCGGTTTTCTCATGGCGATTTGCATGTGTAGTCGTGTGTCTACCTCCTAGGAAGCATTTATATATTAGGTACCTATGTAGCTCAGGCAATAATCTTAACGGCGTGAGGAATTACGTATAGGCATTTTGAGCGAGCGCAAGAAGGCATCTATGTACCTTAGGCAGGCAAAATACACACGAAAAATCAAGCCGCTGTCAGCGTTGAGTTGTCGAAATTGTCTTGGTCTTCATTGATAGGTACGGATTGCCGACGTGAAAATGACCGAGATGATGTCTATGTGGGCTGAGCCCGAGTTACGACAACTAGAATACCAGAATCATAGCAGAGCTTATACAACAAGTCTTTTTGTGAATACCTATCCAGGATATTCTAGGCATCTACATATTTACATTCTTGAAATGGCCAATAATTCAGGCCAACATCTATATCAACAATGTATTTCACAATATCTCCATCATCCCTTTTCACAGCTAACCCTTCTACGCCGAGCTCCCCTGCCCCTCTGCCTGTCCCTGCTCCTGCCCCTGCCACCCTTTCTTCGACTTATCCACATCATCATCGACCTTCGGCAGGGCCGGGATCTCCACGCCCATGACTCTGTACTCGAGGCCTATATACGCGTCGCTCAGGACCAGGACATCGACTTTCCTCGCCTTGCCGTCCTTATCAGGGTCGGGGAGGCGGAGCGTGATTTTAGCCGTGGGCCTTGAGCCGGGTTGTATAGTGTTGGGTTTAGCATCGGCGTTAGATTGAGATTGAGATTGGGATTTGGCTTTGGACTTGGACTTGGATTGGTTGGAGTTTTGCCCCTGGCTCCAGGAGACGCGCTTCACGCCGAGGACCTCGTCGCGCGCGACGTCACAGATGATCGCGAACCAGCCTTCCGTCTGGGGCTTCGGGTACCGCGGCGCGTAGATGCGGGCCTCGCGTTCGACGACGGGGTTGAGACGCTTGAGCGAGACGCTGAGGGACTGCGCTGTGACGTCTTCGACTTTGACGTTGACGTTGGGCAGGATAGACGCCGCGCGGACAAAGCGGCTTTGCTGCGAACTAGGGATGTTGAGTTTCCGAGCGAGGTCCTCGACCTGTGCTCTGGGCAGGCTGCTTAGTTTCTGGAGGGTAGTCTTATTATCTTTCAGGTTATCATGGCTGGTCCCCGGTAGAATGGATAGGGACGGGTCTTGTGGCCAACGAGCTGACTTGACGCACTGGAGCAGCTTGATCATCTCGAGACAGCTGGATAGGTATCCTAGCTCTGTCAACACATCGATTGAGGCTTGGATGATACGGATGGCTTGGTCCAAGACGCTCGTCTGGTCACCGACGTAATCCGTGATAGGAAGATCAATACGTGCCATGTGTGCCTGTAGAAGGAGGAAGGCTTTGACGTGGGGGTCCCACATCGGCAAGCCAAAACTGCTACCTTCGAATGGAAGATTCTTCGAAAGCTCCGCATTAATAAGATCTTCGTTATGTCGAACAGGGAGTTCATCGTATTCCGTTGCGCGAGACATCCAGGACAAGACGTCCAAAAAGCTTGCCTTTGGCTTTGCATTCTTGACGAGATGGCGGATAGTCTTGTGCGCCAAATAATAGTAACTCATGATCTTACCCAGTGGTGTCGGGTCTACGTCACAATTGGGATATAGCTCGACGCACTTCGAAGCCGCAAGTTCATCCAACGACTTGTTGACCATATCAACCATAAAATCGTTCGCAAGTTGCTGAGCAGCAATGGTGTTATGCTCCTCAGAGGAAATCTCAAGCCCATAATACGAAGGGTTCTTGTGTAGCCGACGGAAGAAGAAGGTCCAAGTTAAATAATCGAGTGCGTCCTGTTTAGTTGTGATCGTTTCAGCCGATACTTCAGCACCCAAATGGTTGTCGAGGACCGTGTGTAATGATGATTCGACTGGGAATCCAGTATGTAGGAAGTGCTTATAGAAATCTTTCTTTGCGTCTTGAGTGAAAATGCGCGCCACACCAGAATTGTCAAATTGCGGGCGACCAGCTCGACCTAACATTTGAAGAACATCTGTAAGATCCATATCCTTGTAGCCTTCGATCTTCGCGTCGTAGAATTGGGTGCCCTTAACTACAACAAGATGGGCAGGAAGGTTGACACCCCAAGCCAATGTACTTGTTGCAACTAGAATCTGGATTTTGTTGTTGAGAAAGAGTTCTTCCGCCAATTGCCGATCAGATTCAACGAGACCTGCATGATGAAGCCCGATTCCAAAGTTTATAGCCTCCTTAAGTGCATCATCTTTAACCCTACTTAGGTTCAGCTGAAGATCCTCCTCCGACATATTGACAAAACGCCTGGGATTATCTTCCATGCCACAGTAGTTGATCAAATCCTTCGCAGTTAATCTGGTCTGCCGTCGTGATGGTACGAACACAATTACAGGTTTATCAGGACTGTGAGTCTTAATGGCCAGGAAGGTTGGTCGGTTCATAGATTGCATCAAAGGGCAGAAACCTCTTACTTCCGGGAACCCGTCGATGTATAGTTCCAATGGTACCGGTCGTACAGAGTGACGGAAGTTAAACAGGCCTTCCTTTACTCCGAGCCAATTAGCCAAGTCTGTCGCGTTTGCGCAGGCGGTGGACATCCCGAGAAGCCTCACAGCATTCTTGGTAGATTGTGCGATATAATTCATACGAGACACGATGATCTCCAGAATCGGGCCTCGGTCTCCAGCAAGCAGGTGAATTTCGTCAATGACGACAAGAGAAACTTGACGGACGTATCCTCTGGTTTGCCAGCTACGAGAGATACCATCCCACTTCTCAGGTGTAGTGATAATAACATCGGCGTCTTTAATCGTCCTCGTATCTGGCGTGTTATCACCCGTCAACTCAACCAACTTCAGACCCAGTGGTCCGGCTAGTCGAGCGCCCCAATCCTTTACTCGCTCACGAACTAGAGCTTTCATCGGAGCAATGTACACGACCTTGGAGCCCGGGCGCTCGCGGAATGCCCACCACATAGCCAATTCTGCTGCGACAGTCTTGCCACTACCAGTGGGTGATCCTAACAGGACATTGGCTGGCGTGTGATACAACGTGTGGAATATCTGCGTTTGCATTGGGTTGAAGTACTGGAACCTCTTTGCGTAAACCTCCTCTAGAGCTGCGTTTTTAAGAGCACTAATGGGCAGTGGTTGAAGGTTGAGTAGATCCGTGTACACGCTCTCCGTGTCTGGGCGAATCAGATGCTGAAAAGAGACTGGGTTTACCGTCTCTGCTCCAAGCCATTTATCTGACACTGCCCTAACGTATATCTGGTTAGGCAGAGGGTCTGATAGAGGAATTGTGAAGTTGAGTTCGTGGTCATCATAGAGTTTTCTCCTGTTAAGTATGAAGAACTCGTGGTGGTAGATCTCAGACGTCTCGGAATTCTCAACCCAGATATAGAAAGATTCGGACGTGCCGTGTATTTGGTCACTCCAGGTAAATTCCGGTGTTATAAAAAGCTTAACCCTCAGGACATCTCGGTTTAAGGGAGCAATCTCAGCTTCTACTGATACGATCGGGAAATGGTCAAGAATCTTTCCTATCTTCTTGCCGGCGTTATTGTTGTGAACCAGGTTACCAATCTCAGCGTTCTCCATATCGCGTAGGACTTCAATGGAAGCGTCCTTCTCATCTATTTGATTCAACACCGACTTAGGTAAGTCGAATTGATGCAATGGATGCTGAAATGGCCAGACACGCTTCTCGATGGACTTGGCCAGCGTTAATAGAACTAGACATTGATGACCCCATCGTCGATTCAACGCAATCTGGAACAAGGCACGACAGATTCGTCCAGATTGTTGTGCCACATAGTTTAGATCGTTCGATAATGCGAAGTCTTCCGGTTGTACTCGAGAGATGTACGACTGAAGTAAAATATTCGTCTTGGCTTGGGGCGTATCAATTCCACGGCCGGGGTCGCAGAATACCACATTTTCATCATGTCTTAACCTAGTCAATTCGTCGGCTTCGTTGTCTCTAGACTGTATGTTATCAAATTCTCCACTCTCACTGATCATCTTCAAGTTGTCTGCCTCTGTTGCCTGGGGCTTCATTAACGAGTTGAAGATTTGTATACTGGATTGCTGGATGTAGTATTGGCTAGCAATGCGGCCGATATCTTTGCTTCTTAGCTCTTCGGTAACTTCGTTGAAGATAATCATCTGGCTTTGCTGCAAAACCTTTGCTGCCTGGATCGCAAGCTGTCGTCGCCTTTGGACGAGATTTGGATCATCTCTTATCTCAGCCCATTCGATCCCATAGGTCATGGGACTTCTTAGCATTCGAACGAAGAGATAAGAATAACCGATCCATTGCACTGCTTCTGGGATGGAAGTAACAGTACCTAAAGCAATCTCAGCATTAAGATTGTCGACTAATTTGGAAGAGAATTTTGACTCGATAGGTTGCTGTGCGGTGACTGAGCGCCGATAATGATCCAACTTGTCTTGAGTCGTGCAAATCATGCCAATACCAGTATCTTCAAACTGAGGTCGTCCGGCACGACCGAAGATCTGAAGCACGTCGAGGATACCCAAGTCGATGAATTTTCCATCCTGTGCGCTATAGACCTGGGTTCCCTTAATAACAACTGCTGCGGCCGGTAAGTTAACACCCCATGCAAGTGTCGCAGTACAGCAGAGTACCTTCATAACGCCCTCAGCAAAGAGTTTCTCCATGAGATTCCTATCGGATCGGGTCAGACCAGCATGATGTACACCTAGGCCCTTGGGTACAAGATCACGGAGCTCACGTGCCTTTGAAGACTTCATATCCCTGACGGCTTGGTCGAAGTACGGGTGCCCGGCGGGATCGAAGAGGTCAGTACAGTTGTCCTCGGTAGCTTTCTTGTGAAGCATCTTGGCAGTAAGAAGAGTATCTCTTCTAGAATGGACAAACACCATAACTTGATGGTCTTCTATTAGCATGTCTTTAACCTTCTCAAAAGCTACAGTGTCAAGGTTATCCCTGGACTGCCTTGAGCCGGCCTTGCCTTTGACACCGATGAAGTGCTGCTCAAGAGGAACTGGGCGGAAAGAGCCGTCAAAGTAGAAAAGCCCAGCATATCTGTTGACCTTGAGGAAATCGGCAACGTCGACATAGTTGGGAAGGGTTGCACTGAGTCCAACAATGCGTATTAGGGATTGTGTGCTCTCGACCTGTCGTTCCGTCCGCGCTACCAATGACTCCAAAACAGCACCTCGCTCATCGTGAAGCATGTGCACTTCATCAATAATGAGTAACCTGACCTTTTGGACAAGCTCGGTATCCCCAGTACCCTTTCTCGTAACAACATCCCACTTCTCGGGCGTGGTGACGATTATTTGCGTTTGCACAATTTCAGATTTGGTAAGGTGCATATCTCCTGTATATTCACGACAGCGTATACCAAGCCACGCGAGACGCTTACCCAGCTTCTCGGTAATCTCCGCAGCAAGGGCCTTCATGGGAGCGACATAAACGATTTTGAAATCCTGGGCATCAACAGCAAACTCCGTTGCTTCTGTGTTCTCGATAGGATTTGGCGTTACGTATTGGCTGATCGTTTGTAATATCGTTAGCATAGCCGCGTCTGTTTTACCTGCACCGGTAGGAGCGCAGATCAGCATGTTCTCGCTGGTCTTGTAAGCTACCGGATAGACCAGACTTTGCATCCTGTTCAGTGTTTTGTAGCCTTTGAATGTTCGCCGGCACAGCCCGTCCATATCTGCTATCTTCACGAGCTTCTGCCCAGGAAGAAGTGTGCCGGGTTTCCCAGCAGGAACTATGAACTCCTCATACTTGTCGTGTAGCTTACGCTCGGTACCATCTGGCATACCATACTTGCTTCCAGTATGACTTAAGGTATTTCCCGCATTATATGATTTGTATATGTGCGGGTATTGGGCCTCCCGATTCATGCTAGGGGCCAGAGTAGCATTCTTATGTTCGAAATCTCTTCGCTGAAGGGCCTTTTCTCTCTCGGCTTTAGTTAAGAGCCGCCCTGTTGGCTTTTGCGCCTCCTGTGAAGCGAAGCTTGTAGTAATTTCATGCCTACGAGGTAGCACTTCAATAATGAAGTCGAAGTCGTCATAACCAACAATATCAGTTAGTGAAGACTGCAAGTCATCCTCAGATCGCTGAGATCCTAGGATCTCCAGAACCTGTGATTGAAAGACATCTGGCGATAATCCGTTCTTAGAAGCGATAGTAGAACACTGCTCCGTAAACCAACCCAAGCCTGAGCTTCCACGGTCGAGCCCAGCATTGGATTCCTCAGCAAAATCGCTACTGTACAAGTCTTCCTCGCTATCTTCTATAAAGTCCCAGACGTCATCGCCGCTGTTGCCAGAGGTGAAATCCTCATCGTCGAGATCGAAGTCAAGGCCCAGTTCTGCTTCGATGGGTTGCTTCTTTTCAGGGAGCTTCAGGCTTTCGAGGGCAGTTTTCATGGCGGCAAACTGCTCGCGCCATCTGACTTCCGCTTCGCTCATAGAAGAAGGCATTTTGAGCGTAATGATCTGTCCGTAGTGAATTGAGTTATAAATGGGTATATATGTTGTTACACTTCTCTCATGCCAACTTCAAAGTTGTTGAGTAGATGAATTATTTAAACCCTGATTTTCAAGATGTGATCCATCTCTTTTATGGGTTAGGTATTGAGCCGTGATTACATACAAACGGGTTTCTCGATGACTGCTTCGCCGATGACTAACACTAACTGCTATTCGTTACCTTAGGTACCTTAGCAGGGATTGCAGCAAATTTATAAGGCTTGTGTAAGCCTTGTAATACAAGGAGCCTTGCAGGGTTTAATTGGCTTAAATAAGCTAAAAAACTTATATAAAGGTGTTAATTTTTATAAAAAAAAAAACCTTATAAAAAATCCTTTATAAAAACATTATAATTATTTATTAAAGTTATTATAAATATATAATTGTAAAAAATAAAAAATATAAAATATATTATTAAATTTTTATTTAAAGTTTTTTATTATTTAAAATTATTTTTAAATATTTATTTATTATAAAAAAATATTATTTTATTAATTTAAATATAAAATTATTATTATATATTTTATTATTTAATTATAAAAATTATAATTATATATTATATAATATATATTATAATTATTTTTATAATATATATATTTTTTTATTATATTTATTATATAATATATTTAATTAATTTAATTAAAATTATATAATTTTAAAAAATTATAAATAATATTTATTAATTTAAAAAATAATAATATAAAAATTTTAATAATTATAAATAATTTTAATAATTATAAATAATTTTTAATAATTATAAATAATTATAAAAAATTATAATATTAAAATTATTATAATAATTATTATAAAACTTTAATAATAATTATAAAAAAATATAATGGTAAATATTAATAATAAATATATTATAATATTTTTATATATATTATTATATTAATTTTATATAAAAATATATAATTAAAAAATAAACTTTATAAAAAATTTAAACTTTATAAATTTAATAACCTTAATATATCCCTTATAAACCTTGTACAAAACTTATTAATAATATTAAGCCTGTACAAAGCCTTTACAAGCCTTATAAGTTCGCTGTAATCCCCGCTAAGGTAATAGGCACTTATGTTACATTTGTTGTACAGTGATGTACCTGTCCAGGTTAGGTGATCTTCTATTGTGCCTTCTGTAGTGCTTGCTAGGGCACTGGATTTAGGCATCTAAACTCCTAAATATCACCTCTAGAGCACCTAAACTTCACTAACTTTGTCCTCTTATATTGTACTAGTTATTGTACTTTGTAACAGTGGCCCCCCAGAATTTGGACCCCGCCAACGGAGACAACGGAGACAACGGCCCCACTCAATTCATTCTCTAGGTTAGGTACCTAACATTGTCCCTCCTATGCAGACAAAAGCGGTATGCATGAGGTAGAGGTACCTACTAGTTAGGTACATGTGACAAAGGCTGTGACACCAACTTCACCTCCAGATCCATGTTCAAGCAACCTCTCCCATGTCGATTTCCGTGTTAACTCCTTCTTGATATCGCCTACATTTCCCAACTGAACTTGGATACCTAAACCTCCTTTTTGGAAACCGCTCTCCTGAATTCATTGCTTTGGTAAAGAGGGAATAATAGTCTACCTGTTTTTTTGACATATCGGGGGGGGGGGGGGGGGGGGGGGGGGGGGGGGGGGGGGGGGCGGGGGGGCGGGGGGGGGGGGGGGGGGGGGGGGGGGGGGGGGGGGGGGGGGGGGGGCT
>MU284187.1:70085-109404 GCA_022478815.1 Daldinia bambusicola
TTTTTTTACAAAAACCTCTTTTTTTTAACCCTCTCTCCTTATTTATTTTTTTTTTTAAATTGTTAATAATTTTTTACTTTTTTTTTTTAAAAAACCCCCCCCCCCCCCCCCCCCCCCCAAAAATAAAAAATCAATTGCCATAGCCACCACCGCCGTATCTACTTCGAATCCACACCTACCGTCTCTTATCTATCTGTCATCATGAAGCTGCATTACATCGGGGTATGTATATATGCGCCCAGCTTTTTTGCTAACCTCGATATCCGACCACGAATACTGAGGGAACATATACGCAAATTTCTATGACTATGAAATACATATACGTTATCAATTGGCTAACGAGATATTCCTCGTCATTATAGATCATCCAGAACGAGACGAAGCCGAGCGTCGAGCTAGTCGCCGAGAAGGAGTTAAGCGCCTACTCGCGCTTCACCCGTCAAAAGTACGAAATACCCGAACACCCCCGTCTGCCGTCTTCCTGTTTTTTTCGATCACTATACAAGAGTTGCATGGGAAGAGATAATAATGCTTCACTTACTAACGCCGATCTAGCTATGGCGAGTTCATGACGATGTTCGCGAAGACGGTAGCGGAGCGGACGAGACCCGGACAACGACAAGACGTCGAAGAGCAAGGTGCGCCAGCCACACTCACAAACCACTAGGAGCAGACCCGGCTAAACCAGCAGAACAGACTACACGTTCCACGCGTACGGGCGAACCGAAGGTGTCTGCGGGATCATCATCTCGGACCACCAGTACCCGGCGCTAGTAGCGCACCAGCTTCTCTCCAAGGTCGTCGACGAGTTCCTATCCGCGCACCCGCGGTCGTCCTGGTCCGGCGCGGGCGGCCAACCCAACAGCATCTCCATGCCCGAGCTCAAGGACTACCTCGCCAAGTACCAGGACCCGCACCAGGCCGACAGCATCCTCAAGATCCAGCGCGAGCTCGACGAGACCAAGATCACCCTCCACAAGACCATCGAGAGCGTCCTCCAGCGCGGCGAGAAGATCGACGACCTCGTCGCCAAGAGCGACGGCTTGAGTAGCCAGAGCAAGATGTTTTATCGTATGTCACTACTTCGTCTTATTTTTTCTTTTTGCTTTTCTCTCCTTCTGCCCTCCTCCCTCTTTCCACCCCCCCGCCCCGCCTCTTTCTTTGGGGAGGAAGGGGGAGGCTCCTCATTCTGCATAGGATAAGACAAGGTGGAATGCTGACCTGACCCCGCGCAGAGCAAGCGAAAAAGCAGAACTCGTGCTGCGTCCTCATGTAAACGCCCTCCTACCCCCCTACCGCCACTTAGTTTGCTGGCTAGTACTAGCTGGTTAGTTAAAGCGACACGGTGCGTTGCTGTTCTAGCATAGCGGACGGAACTTTGTGTGTTTGCGGGGCTATGTATATGGGACAGTTATTTTTATTTTTATTTTTATTTTTTTCGTCTATCTATATCCATGGGGCATTAGTGTCCCCTAAACACGAACGAGACAAGGAGGGAGAGAGAGTTATGCGTGAGAGCAGTCATTCGTTGACAAGACCAGGAGAATACCGTCGAGGTAGAGAGAGGAAGAGGGGGAGAGACACTAAGCTGGGCTGGGCTGAGCGGAGCTGGACTGAAGATGGGATGAGGTGAGATGGAACGGAGAGTGAGAGGTGAGAGTTACGCGGACATGGCAGGTACATAGATATTCCCCCCACTTCAACGACAGACGGGCTGGTATACCTAATACTATATGAATGGAAAGACGCGTTTGATGTCACATGGAGCTTATCATGAAAGGGACGTATTTTATATAGGGGCACAGGTGTGTTGCGTTGTGTCGGTGTGTTGGTCTAAGCCCAACCAACCAACCAACCCAACTACCCAAGAACTAGATTCATTATTATTATTATTTCTTCCCCTCCGACTACTAGCTAAGGTATCGCGCAACTCCATCTCGCTTTAAAATGCCCCCCTTCTTGATTTTGATCCCCATTTCCAAGACAACCAGTCTTCTCGTCGGGATTCATTCATCCAAATCGTCCGCCCAAATCCAAATCTAAACCGAGGCGTCAAGCGATTTGCCATCAAGGCCCATCGCATCGCACGTCCCTCCAGAAGAATCTAAACTTCATCTCTTGTTCTCGCCGCTGACATAGTAAAGTAAGTAAGTAGGTAGATAGCTGCCGACAGCTACGTTAGGTAACAATGACCGAGTCGCAGACTCCTTTTTTCGTAATTATAGGTATCTTATTTTTTTTCTTCCTCCAAGGGGTGTATTCCGCGCCAAAAGAAACAAAAAAAAAAAAGAGCAGTAATAATAGTAATAAGTCTCCCCAATAGCCTCTCTAACCCGTCTATACGAAAGCCGAATCCTGGATAACTGTACTATCCAACGGGGAGGCGCCGCGAACGCCGAGTCGAAGCAACTTTAATGCGAAAGGAGGAAAAATGGTGGTGAATTTCGGTAAATGTAACCGGATCCCTGTACTAGGCCTAAGGCAGGGAGGTGCTGTAAAGACTGAAGTGAATAGAAGAAATGCAATCATCCCAGCTGGACCACCATGCTGCCACCATGTTACGCCCTGTCCAGGACAACCCGCTCGCTTTTCCGATGGTACTTGAGGGGCGACTCAGCCGTCTCTTCTTCTTCTTCGGGCGTGACTATCGTCGGCGTCGAGGTCTTGGTCTCGGCGAGCCTCTCGTTCTGGGCCATCGCTATCTTGGGCACGGGCGGCGGCTGTTTCCGAACCGAGCCCGTGTGTAGCGGCTTCAGCATCTTCCGCTGCTGTCTGGAGATCGAGATCTGTCTCGCGATCGACAGTTCGACAGGGTCCATCTTGGAGCTGTCTAACACGATGTTATCGTCCTGAGACGTCTGGCTCAGATCCGAGTGCGTGGACGGGGTGGGGGAGGGAGGGCGTGGTTTCTTGTTGTCGCCTGTTGGCGAAGATGATACGGTTGAGGGCGTGTGGTTTGGTGGTGTTATCATCTGCCACTTGGGTTCTTGCATGTACGAAGCTTTTGGCCGTACAGGCTCCGACTTGACGACTTCGATCTCGGGAGATGATAACTCGGTTGGAGAGTCTAGTATCAAACTAGATGTTTCGGGGCTGAATTGGTGTTCCCTAGGCGCGGCCTGTTGTTGATCTCTTGCTCTAGATAGAGTCGCAATAGTAAGCTTGTCCTGTGGGTAACGGTGGACGGAGGGCCCCTTGTGATGATGAGAGTTCACTTCGTCTTTAGACGGTTTTCTTCGGTGAGATACCGTGTGATCAAAGCTCGCTTTCGAAGGCGATCGAAGTTGGGCTGGAGAGGTGCTAGATCTTAAGCGCGACGATGCGCTGTGAGATGCCTGCGTCGGCTTGTTGAGGGGAGCTGGAGGAAATAAAGCAAGTGAGGGTGACATTCCCGCAGGAGATGACCCTCTCCTTGGGGTATCATGATGTTTCTCCCCCTGTTCAAAATATCAGCATGCGGACGGCGCGAAAAAGCTTATATAAACTTACCTTGTCATTTATTGTGGCATCGTCGGTGGTTTTCAGCTTCTGGACGTTGCCTTGGCGCCGAGATAATAACGAAGACTGTGACTGTAAGACACTTCCAAACATGATGCTATATCTCTCCATTGTGATCTCAGGAATTTCCACATCTAATAGTGGACCACTTGAGGCCGGCTTGTTGTCCAATGCTATCGGTATCCTCCCATGCGTCTCTTTACTCCTATCTCTCAACGTTGACTTTGACTCCTGTGCCGAACTGTCTCCGTCGTAAGGCATCGTTTGAGATCTAGATACGATAGGCTTCTGCGGTAGTACTCTCCGCGTACCGACAGTATTACTCCTCTCCACTCTCGAGGTATTCCGTGGTGGAGATGGTGTTTCCGTCGGCTGTCTAGGTAAAGGTATGTCTTTTAGTTCCTTCGGTTTCGGGGGCGGGTGGTCCGGTTGCTTCCTCCCAAACATTCCAAACAACCTCCACTTCCCTGACTGCTTCCTGCGCAGAGACTTCTCCGGAGACTCAATAGTAGTGCTAACCCCAGATGCGGGTGAAACTAAAGATGGAGTCGAACCTGGCCAATTCCTTACTGGAGCCTGCGGTGTTCGCGAGCTCCCACTCGCCGGGTTCACTGTAGGACTCCCGAGTGCCATACCGATTTCCGTTGGTTGAATCTCGTTAAAAGATTCAGGAGTGGGCATCCTAATAGTCGGAGTAGATTCCTTTCGTCGGGGCGATGTCTGTGGACTTGCTTCCGGAGTAGGTAATTGCCCTCGTGCAGAACCATACGGTTTAAATCCCGCCCCAGCAGCTGCTCTATGATTTATAAAGGAATCGTCCCTAGAAACCCTCTTGTCATACTTAAAGCTGTTTGTTGAGTTCTTCGAACTCGGCCCCCCAGAGGAGCTCGGTCTTAGTGACATGCTGACTTCAGGTGGTGACGTGAGAAGCAGAGGATGATAACATGAATTCGTGGTTGCAAAACGTCCGGGTAATGCGTACCACTACGATTATAAGAGAGTTATGGTAAGGTGGGATCTGATACATAGCCCGGTCTGCTTAGAACGGGGTAGTCGGGGACGTGCGTCACGAACGCATCCGGGCCTGCATGACCCTCCATCGGTGGTAGTCTGGCAACGGCACTAGCCAGGTACATACTATAGTAGGGGAGAACTACAATCCCTGAAGGATTCGGGTTCCTTAAACTTTAAGGATATAGGCTTTTTATGCTGTGATTACTGAAGGCTAATAGATAATGTACTGAGTGACTTGTGACCACTGAGTAGGCATAGTTTTCAAAAACAGACTCAAACAACTCCTAGAAGAGCGGATATGTGAGCTGTCCGTTGTTTAAACGGAGGGTATAATGGAATAAGGAAACAAGGTGCGAGTTTATTAAGCCACTGACAGCTGATCCTCTCGGACTCTGTAGGAATTAATGATGTTTCTTTACATGGTGTCTAGTTACATAGTATTCATATTATTGACAACATGCCATGGGCCACAAAACTATCGGTTGTGACACCTATGGCGGTCTGGGGGATTCCGTCTCTCCTAGATAATGTCAAGATAACGACGACATTGGCAGCTGTTTGAGGTTGATGGATCATGGGCCGGCTATTTTGAAGAGGGTGATCAACACCTAGGATCCAACTGCGAAATGCATTATGGACAGCGTCAAGGGTGACCCTTGTCTCCCTAGGTATTTTGCTGTTAACCAGGGTGTTTTTGGAATGACGCCAATGGGTCCCAGGGGTGAAAAGGGTAGAGCTGGCGAAAGTGTTGTGTATCAAACGCCAGCACTAGCATTGATGAGATCTGAGGTCCAGTAAGCCTATTCGTAACCGAACGGCTCCGCTTAAAAGAGCTGACACAGGCCTTTCATAATAGGCAGCTGTGTCAGAGTACTCGACTGCATTACGTCCATATCAAAAGAGTTCGAGAAGCTTTTTGATAAGGAGTCGTTGTATTGTTTGTACTGTCTGCGTTGCATACGTACCACCAACGGATAGTACTCTGAGGCAGCGGTCCCTTGGCAAATTAGCCCCTGTTTTAGCCCAATGGCCCGATAGACGGGGGAAATCGACAGAGTCTCGGACGAGTTAAGAGTTCGGGAGCTCCGACGTGATTTTCACTATTGACTAAACTATGCGCTATGCGGTGTAATTTTCGTGCGTGAATGACTGGAATGAGCAGATACGGCACTAACTTGGCCAAGACTAGGAAATGAGAAGGAGGCTCCTTATATTGTTCCTGCAGCGGTGCATTGGACCGAAGGCTGCATATTCTATATTACTACGTCGTAGTTCTCCGATCTGATAGGACGGGACGCAGGTCTAAGTAGCAGGGAATCTTGGTCGAATTTTCAACTTGCCAGATTCCTTTTACTCGCATCTTCCAATGGAACTCCTCGTATGCAATGAAACAATCCCCGGATCTTTCTGCTTGTTTGAGGAAGGGGTTCCAATCATAGTCTATTGCTCCTAGCGTTGGAACATGCCGGTGATTGTAAAATGAGCGATGATGAGGAAACATTACTTCATAGAACGATCTAGCGAAACCAACAAGGAGACTATCTGTCATTCTGTCATTTCATACCGTATTAGATGGTTGTAAGTAACTAATTGAATGACGTGTCATAAGTTGAAGTTAATGTTTGGTAGATTGAAGAACAATTGAGACCCGGGAGTCGACATTTCTTTAACAAGCCAGCAAGCCAGCAAGCCAGCAAGCACCTTGCATCAATTAGGTTTTTTTTTTTTTTTTTTTTTTTTTCCTGAGCAATTTCGGGTGAATCCATCTAGCGCTTAGCTAAATATCGTTAGGTCAGAAAAGGGGGTTACTGAATGTACCGGCTCACCTGCTAGTTTCATAATACCTAAAAGAGGTAAACCCCGACCTTTGAAACAGGGACAGGGAAGAACTACATAATGTACTAGAGTCCAGTTTGGTCTGTGTTCTCATGTACAATCCATCCCGCCTTACAGAACCGACGGGCCCGGGGTATTCCTTCTCAACGGTGGCATATATGCAGCACGGTAACTTTACCGGAGATTTTTTTTTTTCTTTTTTCTTTTTTTATATCTTCGATGCCGCAACTAAGCCCTGTAGTTATTATCTCACGCACCCTAAATCTACCTACTATGTACGCTAGGGGTTATCTCGAAACAGCAGAAAACTAGAAACACGCGGTTGTTTCTTCCGAGGGGCGCAACTAAGTCGACTCCAGAGGTTACATCGAGCCATCTTTGCTTCTATACCTAAAGTAACCTTTTGCGATCCTCTCTGTCAGTGCGGGAGAAGCATATATAAACCCTGGACGCCCTGATTACGTGGTAGATCATTAACGATCGACATTGTTGATCAACCGAGACGATCTAAGTAGCATCGCTTTCCGTTCGAATGCTTAAATGGTCGACGTGGCTTTAAAAGGCTACACCAACCACAACCATCTTTCACGGACGGAAGGCTTCCCATCGGGCTGCTTGGACTCGAAGGGAAACTATGATGAGCCTATCTACCCTAGGTTGACATAATACAGCTTACAGGTGCTATCAAGTCGGTAACGTCAACGTCAACGGAACTAACGGAGTTCGGTAGGTCATTGAAAATAGCTTACACGATATTACACGTGCTGTTGACAGAATGCTCTTCTGAATACGTGGCACGAAGTCAAAATAGTTTTAACACGCCTAAAATGTTAAACGAATACCTACCTCTTACCTTAGGTAAGATATAGTTACAGTATATACTTGTATCTTATAGTCATACCTATTACTTGGTAAATGCTCTTCTCGATTTCTTCCTAGATGCACATGACGCATTTCACTATTCATACCTAAGTAGTTGTATATATACCTAATACATGAAGTGTAAACGACGTTTTACACACCATATCACATCACATTTCGATGCTCGAAGACAACATAACCTCAGCTGTGAATAGCAAATGGCTCTCTATATGGCTTTAGAGAAGATAAATAGCTAGAATGATGGGTCTATGCGCTACTATATAGGGGTGCTACACTTTCATTAAGGAAACGGATTATTTCACTAGATATCTCAAATTATCTCAACGAGCTCAGACCACATTTCACGTTCGTCTCGTTTTACCCGTTTAGCCACAGCCTTTTTTACCCAATCAAACATCAAGAATAAAGGAAAACCCAACGCTCATGGTGGCATGTACCTAAGCGACTTCATTTTTCAGCACACGAACCAACAGTTCATGTGTGGCGCGCAGAGCGCTCAAGTGGCTTTTACATGTGGTGAAATACATGTAAGCCACATACGCACTTTGCTTGCTGTACATTCGTAGCTGTAAACTGCAGGTGCCGGACACCCCCAACAAAAAATAAGTGATATACCCGCCAATTTGGCCCGTCCGAAAAAAACGCCTGTAGATATAAGACCATATTTCCCAACGTTAAATGCTCAATGACCACCCCCTACTTAAAACAAACATAACAAACAAAACAAACATATCTCATAATATTAGATTCATTCATCCATAAGTCCTAATATATCGAGTTCCGTCTTCACTAGCCGCTCGAATTCCTCGCGATCAATTCCTGACGCACGGGAAAGCAAGAACAAGCTCTTGATGCTTCGGGACACGTGCTGCTTAACGCCGAAGTCGTTCTGCTCTTGCTTCGCTGCCGCGGCCTCAAGCTTCTCAACCGAAGCGTTCGACCCGGTGCTCGAGGCGGGTCTTGGATAAGGATGGACTATGGTAGGATCGTCACCGCTTCGCGAGTGTGCGGAAGGTGACTTGGGCCTAGGAGCAAGTGTCCATGTGCCCTGAGTTTCGTTAATTTCTACTTCTTCCACCTCACTGCCGTTGCTCGGTTTAGCACTCAGTCCTAGAGGCGGTGCTATCTCATAGTTTGCCTCCTCGTCCGGGTCATGGTTATCCATAGCTGGCTGGACATCGTCATATTGGGCGTAGTAATCGTCTTCGGCCGTTGTGCTGACACCATGGTTGGATTGCGGGGCAGGTGACCTTTTAATAGCAGGAGTCCTCGCCGGAGTTGCATCGTATCTTGCCCAGTAATCATCATCATCGTCATCGTCGTCTTCTACAACCGGAGCACTTTGGTGGTTGTTTGTAAGGCCGTTACTCTGAACTGGTCTAGACCTAGCCTCCTTAAACTGTCTTTCGGCTTCGCTAATATCTGAAACACCGCCGAACGACGAAAATGGAGACGGCTTCTCGACGACGTTGACTTCGCCGACTTTCCAACCGTCTCCGCCTACGGGGTCCCCGACGCAATAAACTAAGCGGAATGATAATCCGAGGTCCTTGAGTATCACGAGCGCTTGAAGAGTCTCCTCGTCCACCCGCCTGTAGCGAATTTCAGTGTCATACTCCCAATCGACCTCTACCTCGCCAGAAACAGGGTGCGGTTCCAGCCGGTCGCCCTGGGCTATCTCTGTCAACTTGGGCACATTCCCAGGCTCATAACATAACAACCTAATCCATGGGTCTGCACTGGCGGATGATAAAAGCTGGACTCGCTGCCTAAGAATGGGAGAAAGAAGTGGAAGAACATTGTCTGCTGGGTGGGCTGATAAAGCGGCGGCTGGTAGCGAGGGTAGCAAATTTCCTAGGACTTGCTGAACATCAGGTTGTTTGATTGTTGAGGAAGCCATGATTTCGCCCAAAATTTTTGGTATTGTTTCGTGCGTCGCGTTGTAAATTGGCAAAACAAAAGCAGGTGTTGCTAGAGCTTCTTATTTAAGGGTTTGTCGAACAGGCGGGCCGCGGAGCTTATCACATGCAACAAGGGCCCGTCAGATATTCCTTCAGAGGCTGGTTTCCTAATTTAGTTACACGAGCTACGCTAGCCAACGTTATAATGTTTCAGGGACAAGGGACTGAAAAAGAAAAAGAAAAAGGTAAGCTGTATAGAGATGTCGAAGAGGAACTTGTAACACAATAAGATAATAAGATAAAAAGAAGAAGAGATGACGGGACGAGAATCGAAGGGGGAGAGAGTTAAGAGAAGCAATCGTAAGGAGCTCGTTATGTATGTTGTGTGTATGTTGCAGAACTCCAGAAGAGGACCAATGATGATTAGTGAGTTTAGATGGGCCCACTCTAAATCTGGGGAGAGGACGAATGGGAGGCACAGACTCGGGCGGGCGGAAGCTTATCCAACTTAGCGAGACTTAGCGAGTAAACTCGCCTCATGCTAGGCCCAGTTTTAGTGGTTAAGGGCTTCTTAATTGACGCGAGCAGATGCCTAGTGGGGCCTGGCCCTGAATTAAAATTGAACAAGTGAACAGTGGATAGCAGCGGGCATGTCCAGACACTGGAGTCGCATACAAGACCGGCCATATCCAAACCCCGCGATAGGACGTAATCATACATCTGAACACACTCGCACTTATCAATGCTCAAACTACCAAAAGCTTTGAGCCGATCAGGCTTGATTCGTTTTTCTGACCTGGTTCTGCCCTGCCATGTCATCCTATCGTTGTAAGTCTCATAGGTTTCATTGGAAGATGTTGCAGAATAGTCTAGATGAGTTACAATAGATTGGCGCCGTGCCACGTGATAAGTCACAGTTGGAGGAAGTGTTCTTAGGTATTGTTAGGTACTATGTATATGATGTACGGAATACCTCAAGCTCCTACACGA
The DNA here is from genome assembly GCA_022478815.1 of Daldinia bambusicola. Lineage (NCBI taxonomy): Eukaryota > Fungi > Ascomycota > Sordariomycetes > Xylariales > Hypoxylaceae > Daldinia > Daldinia bambusicola. The sequence goes on from MU284187.1 coordinate 80,207, forward strand.
TGTACGACGTACGTCACTCCAATTCCACTTCTTTGGAGTCGAGTGCTACTTAGCTTTTGGAGTTTCTGGATCGGCTTCAAGATTGACAAGACTTCCGATGGAAAGCGTCATCTCATGACCTGACGCAGTAGAATAACATAAGTTTTTCTCCCTCTTTTTTTTTTTTCCTTTAGGTACATAATGTAAGCACTTATCTATTTGCCAACGGTCTTATGTCGGTTTATACGTCTGTACGTACTATGTAGTAGTATTCAAACAAGATCGCCCGTAATTAATCGGCCGAAATACCTAGTTGAGATTCTAGTATAAGCTATTAGCCTCTAGTTAAGCTATACTATTAACATCATCACGCGTCTCAAATAAACCCTGCTCATTCAAATAGCAAGTGGCTAGGGCTAGGCACGTGCAGCGATATTTTATGTGCTATCTAGACAGTCTAAGCTAAATTCGAGTGCTACATCATCGCTAGGTAGCCTAATCTTTGCACCAATATTGCAATATTGAGGTACATACAACGAATTCCATATCCACAACTAGATCCATACCTTAATCCATACCTTAATCCATACCCTAGCTGCATGGGGGTTTTTCTCAAGCCGCACCCGGGAATTTCTTTCGCGAAAGTTGGTTCTCGCGGGCTGGAAAAAAACGTCCTAGCATCGCATTCCCCGAGTTTACACCCTAGTCCCGGGTAGGGTCATTACGGATGTATGTCGAAGTCTGACCAACGCCTCAAAGATGAGGTACGTAGTTTATGAGTTTTTTTTTTTTTTTTTTTTTTTTTTTTTGTGTCCATGCCATGGAGGCGAAATGACATGAAATGAGGGAATGGAAAAGAGAAAAAAGAAAAGAAAATAAAATTGAAAAGATAACACTGACACTGCGTCATCATTACTAAAAGGGCTCCCGACTTCAAGTCGTCATAGCTGGAGGTACAGCCGGTCTGATATCCCGGTTCGTCGTCGCGCCTCTCGACGTCGTCAAGATCCGCCTGCAGCTGCAATCGCACTCGCTCTCCGACCCCCGCACCCACCTCGACCTCCGCGGCTCCCCCATCTACAAGGGCACCGTCGGCACGTTCCGCCACATCGTCACTAATGAGGGTCTCACCGCGCTGTGGAAGGGCAACGTCCCCGCCGAGCTGATGTACGTCGCCTACGCCTCCGTCCAGTTCACCACCTACCGGTCCACGACCCAGCTCCTCCGCGCTCTTAGCGGAGCACAAGAGGGCCGCCGGCAGCTCCCGCAGTCCGTCGAGGCCTTCGTTGCCGGCGCCGCCGCCGGCGCCGCAGCCACCGCCGCTACGTACCCGCTGGACCTGCTGCGCACGCGGTTCGCGGCGCAGGGCAACGAGCGGGTGTACGCGTCGCTGGGGCGGGCGGTAGCGGACATCGCGCGGGACGAGGGCGCGCGGGGGTTCTTCCGGGGGCTGACGCCGGCGCTGGCGCAGATCGTGCCGTTCATGGGCTTGTTCTTCGCCGTGTACGAGGGCGCGCGGCTGCCGCTGGGACGGGTCGACGCGCTGCCCTGGGGCACGGGGGACGCGACGGCGGGGGTGGTCGCGAGCGTCGTCGCGAAGACGGGCGTGTTCCCGCTCGACCTCGTGCGCAAGCGCATCCAGGTCCAGGGCCCCACGCGCAACCGCTACGTCCACAAGAATATCCCCGAGTACGCGGGTACCGTGAGCACCATCCGCCGGATCCTGAGGCAGGAGGGGGTTAGGGGCTTGTATCGAGGGCTGACGGTCAGTCTGCTCAAGGCAGCGCCCGCGAGTGCGGTTACGATGTGGACGTACGAGCGGACTTTGAATTTCCTGGTTGGGAGAGAGAAGCTCGGTGTTTAATGATGAGGTGTAAAGATAGGATAGATTAGGTGCCAGGGCGGGTGTCCGTGGGACCTGGATAACATATAGAATTAGCGGACACTACGATGGCGTTGTATAAAATCAGGATAGATGTTGCGGAGAGCAACTTATAAAATATACCATACGTTGATTTACGAAGCAATGTCCTATTTATCTACCTAAGGTAACTAGCACTTGTAGTGGTTTAATTTGCTATGAAAATTCCTACTCGAGTTGAAGCACTTTGGTCCTAGATATAGGTAGTTGGCCAATAGGTGAACCTATGAAGATGGAACAATGGACATTGTATGATATATCAACCTATGTACTTTCAATTACACGTCCCATATCGGTTGGTATTCGTCCTAGCCTCGAACAAAGCAAATGTTTGGTTGTCTATTCGTCTAAAGTTACAAGGCGGTAATGGTAGTAATAATAGTGTTTCTCTTTTCGAAAGGGACCCCTTTCCCCCCTTCTATCTATTTACCCTTCTTCACCCAGCTCTCGACGATATCCCGGGTATCGCTAACCTTCTGGTCGACATAGGTCTTCCCGACGTCGACGTGGACCCTGGCGAAGCGCCAGGCGTCCTGGATGCTCTGCCTCGTCTTGAGGTGGGCGTCCGCTACGGCGGGGAACCGCCGCTCGTAGCGCCAGAGCAGGTCCGATACGTTGTTCATGGTCACGGGAAGAAGCAGCCATCCGGCGCCGACGCCGAAAGCTAGCGGCAGCGAGGCCCGCAGGACGATATTGCGGTTCCGCGAGATGATACTACCGGCCATGGAGGCTACGAGCACATACACTAGCCCTGGCATCAGCTTCTCGCCGCTCTCCCGCGGCGGCGCCAACGACGCAATGGTCTCGGTGAAGGACCGTTCCAGGTGGAACGCCGAGTCGATGGCGCCGTTCACGGCGTCCTCCGTAGCTACGGCATACCGGTACAGGACCAGGCGGGCCTTTCCGATCTCCACGGCTAATCGGTCGGTGGGCGTCGGGCTGTGGTGGTGTTTTTGTTCTCTAGGCTGCTCAACCAGCGTCGTGGCCGACGACGAGAATGACGCTTCTGATATGGTATCCGAGGCCGGGGACGGGACCGGCGTGTTGATGGTTTTAGGGGAGAGGAAGGGTTCGTAGTCGTCGTAGATGGGTTTCTTAGAAGACTGTCGAGGTAGATGAGATAATTAATATAAAGCCAAGTTCGTTTCTCTATCGGTACTTGAGGGGGAGAGAGGAGGTAGCTAGCCGTACGTGGTGGTCGTGTGAGGGCGCTTCAGCCAGCGCAACCGAGGGAAATAAAGCTCCTCCGGCAAGAGTCGCAGCCATGAAAGGCGCAGCGACACGCTACAAATTTATATCCAATTAGTATTTTAAAAGCTTAATTGAACATTCTCGTGGTTAACTCACCCGTCGCAGCAGCACTCTCGCAGCCATGTTGCGCTCAATTGGGGTTGGCGGGTAACTTGGGAGTTATTTAAAACTTGGAAAGCTCAGGTATTTTTTTCTGAGAATATTGGACTGCCAACGATGATGTACGTACAAATCATAAATTCGGCCCATGTACCTTTTTTTTTCTTTATGCGGCTGGTTCCGGGTCGGGCCCTCGGCGAAATTTTGGGTTTTTTGGACTGTAACAGGTAAGTACCTCAGATGGTACTCAGGTACGTAATTGCGAACCGTCAATTTCCGTGCGGCAGCTTCCTTCCATCCAGTACATCGGCCGGAAGTTACAGGTGAACGCAATCGCACCTGAATAAAAAAAAAAAGAATAAAAAAAAAAAAATAAAGTAAAATATCATCTTGCATCTTGCATCTTGCATCTTGCATCTTGCAAGTTCCAAGGTACACACTCTTTTACCCCTTCTTGTAAACAATTTCCTTGAATCTTTCTCTTAGAGATACACGTTTCCAATGATGTTTTATGCGTCATGATAAAAACTATCCGTTCAGGTCTGTGGACCTGCTCAAGATGTCTCCGGCAAGCTTCTCGAGTTTCTCGAATTCGAGATCAAAGGCGCTGGCTCTCTTCCGCTCCCGGCGCTGCTCAAGTCGACACATCGCATATACCGGTCGACCACTCTCCTACCGACCTAAAACATGACGATGCGTTGTTGCGCCAGATCTTCGACTCGCCACCTACTTTTAAAGATTTTGCTAGACCCTTTTTCAAGATTGGAAAGCGGGAGAATGTCGGCCTATTTAGAAACAAATACCTAACGTCGCCGCAAGGCTTTCTTACCTTCGCAGATGTTACGATTAAGAGGGCTCAGAAGCTTGTTCAAAAGATTCTTAGTGCATCGACGTTGGAGGAATATAAGGCGATTGTGCGAGACTTGGATAGACTAAGCGATTTACTATGTCGAGTTCTGGATGTCTCGGATTTCGTACGGGTAACTCACCCTGACGAGAAAATTCAAGCAGCTGCGTCGCAAGCATGGTCACTGGTCTACCAGTATATGAACCAGCTAAATACTGCCACAGGTCTAAGTGACCAGCTAGGGAAGGCTCTTGCGAATCCGGAGGTTATGGAGAGTTGGAACGAGGAAGAGCAGACGGTCGCGCAAATCCTACAACAAGATTTCATGAAATCGGCAATACACCTCCCACAAGGGTCGCGGGATCGATTCGTAGACCTCTCGCAACAAATTAGCGAATTGGGGTCTTATTTCGTCCAAACAATGCAACCCGCGCAGCAATTCCTCGAATTGCCTAGTAGTCAAATGTATGGGATGAACCCGCAGATGGCTCTCAAATATACGCGTGCAGGAGTTATTCGCCTACCGACGTTGTCCCCCGAAGCCTCGATGGCACTGAGAAGTGTACATGACGAGAAAGCAAGGAGACCGATCTATTATGCGACTCGAACGGCCTCTAGAAAGTCGATCCAAATATTGGAAGCTTTGTTACGGTCGAGAGCCGAACTCGCAAAGCTATCGGGGTTTGAAAGTTTTAGCCAGATGGCTTTGCACGATAAGATGATGGCTAAGACACCTGAGTCCGTTCATCAGTTCCTTCTAGCTCTATCTAATCGTAATGCGCCGCTTGTTGAAAAAGAGATGATAGACCTCATTCAAGAGAAGAGCAAAAGGCTGAATACGACACCGGTTGATATCAAGCCATGGGATAAAGACTATTATATGGAAAAGATACGCTCCTCTATGAGATCGCGACGGCGTGATGATGATTTTCTGCCATCTTATTTCTCTCTCGGCACTGTTATGCAAGGATTATCAAGACTATTTACCCGTTTGTATGGAATCAGGCTTGTTCCTCGAGACACCCTCCCAGGGGAGACTTGGCATCCGGACGTGAGGCGGTTAGATGTTATATCCGATACCGACGGACACGTCGCAGTTCTATATTGCGATCTTTTCTTCCGGGATGATAAGTCTCCTAACCCGGCACATTTCACTGTGCGCTGTTCTAGAGAGATATCGGAAGCCGAAATACAAGAAGTGGCAGAAGGAGACGCAACTGGCGTCAAAGGCGTTCCTAAATTTGAATCTCCCATCGACGCCGCAAACGATGGGATGCATGTATCTCAACAGTCCGGCTCCGTGAAGCAGCTACCAACAATTGCGTTAGTCTGCGACTTCGAAGAAAATAAGGGGCATGGACCAGCCCTCTTAGATTACTATCAGATGGAAACACTCTTCCATGAGATGGGACATGCTATTCATTCGGTTTTGGCCCGGACTTCGTTACAGAATGTGGCCGGGACTCGATGCGCGACTGACCTGGCAGAGCTTCCGTCTACTCTGATGGAGCATTTCTGCGCAGATCCTTCTGTTCTCGGGCTCTTCGCTCGACATCACGTCACAGACAAGCCATTGCCATTTGATATGGTTGTGGATAAAATCAACATTTCCAGGAGATTTGAGGCGATGGACAGAGAGAACCAGATCATACTGGCCATGTTGGACCAGGAATATCATTCGTCCCTACCGAGTAGTGATACATTCGACTCTACAAAGACCTACTTAGATCTCCAGCGTAAATTTGGGAAGCTCCCACCAGATCCACCAGGAACTAGGTGGCAAGGCTTTTTTGGCCACCTGTTCGGCTATGGCAGTACTTATTATAGCTACCTCTTCGACCAAGTCCTCTCTAAGCGCGTGTGGCAGGTCGTCTTCTCGGCCGGCAGGAACGGAGCCGCTCTCGATCGAGCGAACGGCGAGAGGCTAAAGGAGAATCTGCTCAAGTGGGGAGGAAGCCGGGATCCTTGGCGATGTCTCTCGGACGCTTTGCAAGACGAGCGTCTCGTAAATGGAGACGAGGAGGCCATGAGGCTAGTAGGAACCTGGGTTGACAAGGACGATAGCCATAGTTAGCATGGAAGCATGCATGCTGTGTGTATAAGCTTGCCATAGTTACCTCTTACGCATGTATTATGGATTATGTATTAAGCCGGTACCCCTCTCCGCCCCCGGCCAACATTCAACACCAGGGCCCCGAGAAACAGGTCTTTATATACTAAGGTTCGTGATGGACCTTAGAGCGATAGACTGTATGGAGTTATCATGAAGGCTGTAGAGTTGGCCACATAGACTCGGTTGTTATAGACCTAAAAAAAAAAAAAATAGTTAAACCATTAAGCACGCATGCGAGAGTAGCTCTAAGTGAATCTACCGAAGACTTTTCATGGGGGTCGGGGGTACAAATCATAGCCTGGCGGCTTTTACAGGGCCCTTTCATACGAGGACATCTTGTTATTAAGCTTGCTAAGTTTGGTAATTATTCTGTGTCCATACCTTAAGGTAGCCTTACCCTCTCTACTGCACATTATCTGCGAGACGAGAAGTAGCAGAGGCAGGATATGCTCCTACTGATAGTCTTTTTAGGAACATGGGAAGGGACAGGAGAGAGTGAGGAAAGAGATATCCCAAACGATAGACAGTGCATGGGGGTTACAGCAGGCATGATAGGGAAATGATGCTTTGCGTTTACATTAACTTTCATACTCAACATACCTCGTTATTTCTTGTAGAGCTCCAATAATGGCTACTATGAGTCGGTCTTCGTTACCTCATGTTAATACTTCCCCGCCGCCTCTTGCCATTTACATCAGTTGCTCTTACTCCAAGGTCCAGCAAGCAGGTATGCAAAGCTTCGAGTATTTCGTCCTTTTCCCTGGGGCCGGAGCTCATTTACATCTTCACATCAACATCAACAAAACATTAGTGTTGCATAGAACCATCGAGTTACTATTATCATTGCTGCTAATACTACCATTTTTGCTTAAAAGCTTCATTTTACAATAGACATTCGTACGAGGATCCCGCATCTATTTCCGCAAAGGTTATTATCCCCAAAAAGGACCCAAGGTCAGCAGTCTACAGACAGCTAACCTACAAAGGTAGATCGTCAACGCCAATCCTCTACTACTATTCTAGAGTCACTTCTTGTCTCTATGTAAGTGAGCTCGCTCACCGACGGCATCTCCTGTAATAAGCTTACACTTCACAGATACACACATACCACGCTATACAACTACTACAGTAGAAGAATAGAACAATGGCTCGTTTAATTTGCCTAGGAATCATTAAACTCGCCATGGTGCTGGCAACCATCCCCTTTTCACTGGCACAGCAAGCCGACCCTACTTGCCTCCCCGTGCCCACCACTCTAGTCAACACCACCATCGTCACACCCACACAGACATCCGCCAACATCACCACCCCCAGCACCAACAACACCTCGCTAGTTGTCCAAGCCGCCGACGCGCCCAAACCGAGCTCGAGCATGATACCGGGCCCGCTGCGGATCATCGATGAGGACCCGGTGTACAAGTACGTGGGGTGCTGGTCGGAGATCACGCTGCTGGACCCGGAGACGCACGCCCTGGACGGACCGTACCTCACGGCCCCCGGGCTCATGAACGTGCGCGTGTGCGTCAACTTCTGCCGCCACGCCGCCAACAAGAAGGCCCTCAACCACACCGGGTTCCGGTACGCCGGCCTCGAGTACGCGTACCAGTGCTGGTGCGGCGATCACCTTTCTACCCATAGCTACCATGTGCTCGATAGCGTGTGCGATCTTCCTGTATGTATCTTTTTCTATTCTCTTCTCTTCTTTTTCTTTTTCTTCTTCTTTTGGATATGTGCTTTTCTTCCATTTGAATTCCTTATTTTCTTGACGGCGTTGGAGTTGGCAATTCCTCCACCATATTGCAGCTCAACTGAGCACGTCCCCCTCTCCATCCCCTCCCCTCCCCTCCCCCTTACCGTCTTACTTTGAGAAACCGTTATTAATATCTCCCACCGCAGTGCGCCGGCGCCAACACGACCGCCTGCGGCGGCCACCTGGCCATGACGCTGTACAACGTGACGGAGAAGACGGCGCCGGGCGACAACGACGGCTTCGGCAACGGCCACGGCAACGGGACCGTCGGCGGCGGCGTCGGCGGCGGCAACCTGCCCAAGGGCCCCGACGGCCAGGCCGCCCTCCAGGCCGTCGGCGTCGGCTTCCTCGTGCTCGCGGTGACTTTCGCCCTGGGCTGGGGGTGCTTGTAAAGGAACCGCGAGTTTTCCTTTTTATATATATATATATATATATAATGAAAGAAAGAAAGAAAAAAAGAAAAGCTTCTAGATTGACGATCGGGGGAGAGGGGGATGGGGGGATATACATTTACAGGTATAAGGATTGAAAAAAAAAAAAAGCCTAGCATAGCCTAGGGCTTAGGACGGAGATCGAGATTAACGTTAGTATTCGAGCTTCTTTTACTTTTTTTTTCTTGTCTTTTATTCACGTTCGTTTTTTTTTTTTTTTACAAGATCAGAGTCAGCGTCTGTTCATAGCGTCCATCTCGCAAGGAAGGGTCGTTAAAACGCACTTGTTGTCTGCTGAGAATTCACCATCAAGATCAAGGGAGGGAGGGAGGGAGGGAGTTGAAGTTGCAGTTGAGGGCCTCGTTATTATTATCTTTTGATATAAGGTATAAATAAAAATTGGAGGCTGAAAGAGAGAGAGAGAGCTGCTTGATCGGCTGAAGAACATGAAGAAAAAAATCGGAGTTGAAAAACAAAACTGAATAGTAGATAGGTGGCATTCGTTGTTTGCAAAAAGCGTTATAAAGTCTAAATACACCGCTTCGATAATAGAGCATTCGTTTTTCTCTTTTTTTTCTCGTTTCGAAAAATTATGTGCTCTAACCGAGTCTTCTATCGTGTCCCTCGTGGTAATATATACCTGTACCTAATCTTATACAGTGTCATTGATGTCGTAACTTAGATCATATATCCAACGGCCCTAGCCCTCTCTCCCGCACAGCATTCTGCGCTTCCCTCTTTATCTGTCCCACGACCTCACGCCACGCCTCCTTTCCTCGATACTCCATCTCTCCGCCTCCGTCTTCGTCTCCATCACCACCACTAACACCACCGCTGTCTTCCACGAGGTAATCCAACCACCGGACCAGCTTCGCCGCCTTATCCATGTCCTTCTCCTCCAGCACGACGCGCACCAGGTACTTCTCGAGCATCTCGGCGTCCCGCTTATGTGGCCCCTCGTCCCGCGTCTCCCGGTGCCAGACATTGAGCATGTCGCGGATCTCGGGGAGTGTCGTGAGCCCGTTGGATGTGAATCCGATCTTGGGCGGGCGCGGGGCGAAGCGTAAGCGCGTCTGGCCGTTTGGTAATGCCGCGGAATCGTCCCCTGCACTACCACCACCACTACCATTACTACCATTATCACCGTCTAGATTTCTTTTGTTATTGTGGTTGAGTTTAGATAAATCTAAGCCGGTACGCTGTTGCGCACGTCGAAGGCGCTGCTGGTGGTCTGCAATGACTTCGCGACGGACTTCCTCGGGTAATTCAGCGAGGAATTCCGGGTCTAACTCTTCAACGATGTCGTTGGGGTCCGGGGGTAACTGCTTAGCAATAGTGGTCTGGACGATTCTCGCGTTGGCGTCGGCCTGTCGCTCGCGAGCGCGGGCGAATAAGTTGGTTACGCGACGCTTGGTCGGGGTCTTTTGCTTGGGAGGTGGGATGGCGCGGTCTCGGCGGGGAGACTGGGGGAGGGAAGTTTGCCGTCTACTTCGTGGTCGGTATTGTTCCAGGACTTCGGCTTTCATGTCGTCTGGTAGTGCGTTGAAGACCTCTGGGTCGATCTCTGGGGGGATCTCATCGGAGAGTGCTGGGCTTTGAGTTCTTGATTTGGCTACTGGTGTCCCCTCACGAGATTCCGGGATACTTCGAGTGTCTTGCTCCATAAGCCGGCTTCGAATATCCGGGGGTAACTCAGCGATTACTGCGGGGTCTGGGTTGGAGGGCATGATAAACTGGGTTCCGCTGATATTTAAGGGGGTATTTGCTTTAGCGTCCGCCTTGCTTGCTTGAGATAGCGCAAATGCCGGATGACGCTCTGGCTTCGGTTTTCGCGGAGTCAAGGGGCTTTCCATGATCGGGTCTTGCGACACGACGCGGCTATGCTTCGCACTGGCTTCTTCTGCACCACCGTCATCACCACCGCCATCTTGGATTGGCTCTAAAGCTGTTTTCTTTCCCAAGCTAGGAGTACGAAAAGTACCAAAAGTCAACTTCTTTTGGCTTCCATCCGGTCCTGCTACCGATGCCTTAATGGGCTCGAGCTTAGTTAGCTGTACGCCCAAGCCGCGAAGGTCGCCTGGGCTGAATTTGTAAGAGCGAAGAATCGAAACCGCTTCTTTCCCAAGCACCTGATAGTCGTGAGTGGCGACACCAAACATGACGCTCTTGTTGAAGGTATCACATTTGCCGTGCCCCAGGTGTTTCGGTGGATCGAGAGGTGCGTCAAGTGAACGCCGCATGATCTTCATTGTGAGCTGTTTCCCTTTGACATGCTCGTTGAGGAGACGTTTCTCTAATTCTTTACATAAGTTGAAGACAAATTCCTCGGCCTCTTCTTGGCTGATGAAACGGATTCCCCAATTGACCTCAGCTGAGACTGATTTTCGAATTGGTTGTTCGCCAACCTCCATTCGGTCGATGCCCCGAGCATATTCCCATAGCTTTTCGCCCGTTTTCGGACCAAGGGTATTTATTAGTCGTTCCTTCGAGGTCTGACGGACATCGCTCACAAACTTTACGCCAATCTCTTCCAGTTTTCCGGCGATGCTATACGCGACTCCAGGTAGGTCATCGACTTTTAAGCCACCAAGGAAGTCTAATACCTCTTCAGGTTTGATCTGGTATTGACCTGCGGGCTTGGCTTTTCGAAGGGCAACTTTCGCCAACAGAATGTTTCCACCGATGCCGACCGAGACGGCACACCCGGTTTTCGCCTTGATCTGTTCCCGCAAGGCTAGGGCTATCTGGTTTGCTTTTTCTTGTTCTCTCCATATGCTACCCTCGTCTACTCCAGAGCCGTCTGAGCCAACTGCGGATAAAAGAACGGAGGTGATATCCACAAGAGCTTCGTCGATGCTGACGCTCTGTACAACGCCGCCGACTTCCAGAATACATTCGTAGAATGATTTGCTGGCTTCTTCGTACGCCGGAAAGTCATATGGTAACACCTTAAGCTCTGGACACAATTCTTTGGCCCGCTTCATCCACATTCCATTTTTCACGCCGTAGTTCCTGGCTGGATAGTTGCAACTGGCAATTTCCGAGCCAGATCCCGTTCCATGTGCAACGACAGCAGGCTTGTCGATGAATTCCGGTGCACTTTTTAGCGAGACTGCACAGAAGAAACTGTCAAAATCAACGTGCATTATGTACCGTCTTGTACCGGCCTTCCTTTTCGTTGGCTTCTTCTGGGGACCTTTCTCAGCGGCGAGCTTCTGCATCCTAGACTTCAACTCTGCTTTCCACGTCGATAGGTGATGAAGCCTACTTTCAGAGTAATACTGATTGATAAAATCCGGATTTGCTGTGGAAGATTTCCTCATTCGAGGATCTTGTAGAAGTAGGGCATTATGCTCCTCAGACGTCATGGCTTTCTGGTCTTCGATTGACGGGCCAGGTTGGATATCGTCTTCAACGTCATCCTTACCTTGCTTATTAGGCACGTCGGTTGGTTGCGGTGCTGTAGACTCCGGGTAGTGGACTAACATGACCGAGTCTTCATCGGAGATGTCCGGTGAGTATTGCGCCCCCTGCAATCCTCTTGAAGGCGTCGTGGGTTCGACAGACCCGCTCTTATGAGTATATCTGAGAGCCGAACCTGGTCGGCTAGGCGAAAGATCTCCAAGGTGTTTTCCGTCGATAGACTGCGCAATTCCTTTGAGCTGACTATTGTAGAAACTACTTTCGGTCTGTTCTCTGTATCCTGCTAAGGGTGATTGTGGGGTGGACTGTGTAGATATCCCAGTCCCACCTAGCTTCAATGTCTTCTGCCTAGGGCTCTCATCTATCACTCGATAATCTGACCAGGGGAGAAGTTTTCCAGCTTTGATAGAATCCGCAACCCAAGCAGGCTTTACCATCCTGTACTTGCTAAAGTCGACCATCTTTTTCGGCGGCAAGCTGGACGCGATGATGTGAGTTGCCATAGTCTTAGAATCCAAATACTGGAGAAAGCCTGCGCCGTGTTGAACTAGGTCGCGGTGAAGAACTTGGAGTGGAGGCTGTGTGTAGCCTATAACGTGTGCGACGACCCCTTTGAAGATCTGAGGCTTGTCTGTTGACGAAGCTCGCAATTCGGAATCCAGATTCTGCAGCTTTATTTTCTTGCGACGAAAGTAATCCCCAAAGCCGCCAAAGGCGCTAGGCTCATATTCCTCCCCGGCTTCATCTGAGAATGTATGGCTTTCTATGCGCTTTCGTACAGTATTTGAATTAGTATCTAAACGACTCCCCATATTGACTGGATTTTGAAACTGGTCTCAAAAGATGAAATGCCGAGTTCTCATAAAAAAAATCTACTCGATGGCCTATGGCGATCTTTCGATGGGAGGTCATCTTGGCATAAAACAAGATGAGCTGAACTTAGTTCGGGGTTTGGGTCTTCAACGACCTCGAAAAACTCTGAAGAGAGGATTAAAAGTTTAGGAATATCAACCTGGTTTGAGATGTCATTCTTCACCGATACAATGTTGAATGCGCTTTAATTGTGTTTAATGGATAAACGCGTGGCCCAGAGTGACGCTGATTAATGAGATAAATGAGACGCGGGTAACGTCACGTTATCTCGTGACTTAATGCAAGGTGATGTTACTGATATCTTATATGGGTTATAGGCATGCTGAGATAATTCAGTATAAGGTACCTACCTAGGCATCCACTTACAAAGGCACGCGATACCTCGTCCCCGTGTCTCATGTAAGCGGATACAACACCATGCGGAAACAGCTGATGAACGCCATGCACGAGAGGTTCAAGAAATTGTTGCCTATTTGATATGGGTACAATTATTCCAAAATGATGTTGACATTTATGTCGGTGCCTAATTTATGACTACTATATATACCGTTCCCACGTCAGTCTGAGGAGTAAATATCATCAACATAATATAATCAATACGTTGTAAACCTCGACTACTCATATTCACCTTAAGAATGGATGCTCCCTACGAACTCATCTACCACTTTGGCGTCCCTGGCCGCGGAGAACATATCAGACTGATACTTGAGGAAGCTGGTGTCTCATATAAAGACACTGCATCTCTCCCTATGGACAAATGCCGCGAAGCTGTTGCAGCTTACTTTGCTCCTGAATATAAAGGCGAACAAGGAAACCCGCCTTACTACGCTCCTCCTCTCTTCAAGTATGGCGACCTTATTATATCTCAAACGAGCAATATTCTCATGTACCTTGGTCCTAAGCTAGGACTTTCGGGGTCACGGGAGAATGATATCTATCGAGTAAATGCCTTGGCTCTAACCGCACTTGATGGCTTGAGTGATGAAGTCCACCGTGCTCACCACCCGATTTCCGTCGAGCTGCGCTGTGACCAAGACCAGAGGGTGGAGAGCATGCGAAGCAGCAAGGAATGGATCACACACCGGCTACCTAAGCATCTTGGATACTGGCAGAAAGTGCTAGAGAGCGAAGAATGTGGCCAGGGCCCGTGGCTGTTAGGGAACACGTTCACCTATGCCGATCTGGTATTATACCAGGCAAGTTTCTCCTGGTTCTTACCGTGCAGTCCCGTACCTCCTCAGTCATCGACTAACCAAAAATATGGAACAGTGCATTGATGGTGTCAATGCTACCTTTCCAGAAGCCATGAGTGACGCATTTGAATCCAAAAAGTACGACAAGGTCCTCCAGCTGTGGGAAGCTGTCGCGGCCCGACCAAACATAGCCGCGTACCTCGCTAGCGACAGAAGAAAGTCGTACGAACTTATCAAGTACGAATGGGACATTTACCGATACTATATCCAGAACGACGTCCCTCTCGGAGAATCCTGATCATGAAGTACCTAAGCTTATTCGGATTATAGAGTATTTAAATGAGTGAAAGAAAGGGGGCATAGGTTAGGTAGTCATTTCACATAGATAGAGGGAGGTATGAATGATGAAAATAAAAGGAGTTGTGCTATGAGAAGTTTAGGTACCTGGTAACAAATTGAAACTTATTGGAGGTACCTACTACCTCATAGTAAATTCTACCTACCTATACGGGTGGGGGGGGTCCTAGGACAGCTTAATATTAAATTATTAATACTTTTAAATTTATTTAATATAATTATTTTAAAATATTAAAATTTAAATGTATTATATTAAATATTATTTTAATTTATTATTTTAATAAATTTAATTATAATAAATTTAAAATTTTAAAATTAATTTTAATAAAATAATAAAAATAATAATGTAATAATATTTAATTAATTTTTTATTTTTAATATTATTATATTTTTGATATTATAATTATTATAATATTATAATTTTATATAATTAATATATTAAATTTAAATTTATATTATTTATATAATAATAATATTAATAATTAATTTATTTATATAATAAACTTTATATATTAAAAATATATAAATATATTTAAAAAAAAAAATTATTTTAAATATTTTATATTTTAAAATATTTAAAATAATTAATTTTACATTATTTTTTATTTATTATATAATAAATTTATATAATAAATTTAAATTTATAATTTATATATTATATATTATAATTTATAAATTATTTAAATTAATTATAAAATTTATAAAATTATAAATTACATATAAAGTTAATAAATTATTACTTTATATAAAATATATTTAAAAATTATTTACTTTTTTTAAAATAATTTTTAACATTATTTCTTTATTAATATTATTTTTTTTTTATTATATTTTAACTATATAAATAACATTTATTATATATTTTAACTTTTTAAAATAAAACTTTTTAAATAAATAAAATAATTACGTTTAATATATATATTTATTAATATTAAAGTTATTTTAATAATAATATTATTTTTATATAAATAACTCGTAATAAATTACTTAATTAATATACTTTTATAACTTTAAAAAAAAAATCGTAAATAACGTTATTATAAATCTATATAATTACAATGTATCTTTATTAACAGGCTTTATTTTAATTACGAGTATAATATACTTTAACACCCTGGAATTATACTGTTCTAGGACCCCCCCCACCCGTATAGGTAGGTATTCGATTGAGTACGATCGCATGCGCCCGCGAAAGGGTGTCACGTGATCTCCCCAGGCGCCATCATCACTTATATTCGAATAACTTTCGAAATACTGCATGCATCAGGTCGAGGGATATATCATTAAAATGCCCTAATTGAGGCAAAAACGGCGATGCTACTCTGGTATGTAAAATGGTGGTATTCAATATGATATAATGGTTGATATCGTCGTTGTGGTGTGTAATTGAATGAGGCTCTGCTGGAGGCTCTTTTGCGGTCGCGCGCCACGTTGAATTGACTGTTGGGTGTCTTTGAATAACTTTTCAAATATTGCATGCATCCATTCGAGACCTATCATTCTATTAATAGCTCTAATTAAGTCGAAAAGTGCGAAGAGGTGGGAGAAATGTATGTTAGGTACCTTTTATACCAGAGAGTACAAATAAGATGCGATAGTAATTTCAAAGGAGCGCGGATAGTAAATCTCTTACTTTCTATGCGAATTATTTGAAATACTCAGGTATTTCATCAAAAACAATGGCTTAAAAGCTCACTTTTTTAACCTCACGCATATATACCGCTTAAACCTTCGAACTAACAGCCAGCACAAGGACTATATTAACTACACCCTATAGACGTATTGTGCATATTCTAATTCTATAAGCTACCAATTTCTACCTGATATTTTTTTCAAGTAGTCATTCTAACTGGTAAAATACACAGTCCTAGAATTATACGCGTACTTTAATCCGTGCTCCTAGACTTCCACGCCTTTGCTTATTCTCGCACCCTAACCACCATGAAGCTCCCATCTCACCACGTAGAAGAATCATCCAATTCTTCCCACTCCTCGAATTCCCCCAAGTCTAAGTCCTATCCACCAACACATTCGCGAAATACAAGCCCGAAAAAAAACAAACTAGTTACTTACTAGTTCGAAGAAGTGATCACAGGACACAATGCCCGATATAAATCACTCTCCTCGAAAAAAATCCAAATCCCCTCGAGAAGAAACAGCCCAAGATATCTCCAGCTCGCTTCTCACACCACCAAATAATCACCAAAAAATCAACTCTCCAAGAACAACCAACCCTTCAGTAGTAGCCAACTCTCTAACAGCAGCTAACCCTCTAATACGAGACTGGCTTGATACCCTTGAGGAAGCAGATGTGCTAGAGAGAGAAGAAACCTATTCCTACTCCGACATGCCGCTAGACAGCGTACCTTTCCAATCGGAAATTAGTACTAGAATGACCGGCGGAACCGGCAATGAATCCTATGACTCGTCATGGCTGTGGAAACCGGGGTTTCGAGAGCTTACGCTCCCTAAAAGTTCGATGATACTACTATGCGATCTCGATACTACTCCGGACTGGGTGCAATAGCATAGATTACAAGCAATTTGCTTACTTGGCCTCGTCTGGGGGGCCAGGATTTGGTCTTCCTTGTGGGTGCCGACCCTAATAGATGTCGCATATTTGCTATGTGGCGGGTTGTAGAAAAGAAGATACCCGCTCAAGGAAATATTCTTGGAAATACCGAAGTTCTTGAAGCCCCGGTATATTATATAAAACTCATCGCCACCTTCGATCCGGCGTTTTTCCAACAGGCAAAAGAGCTCCGGAACCATATATTCCGAATCCGTCGTTGGGCTCGAGAGGATACATTTCCTCGCATCGCGAAAGGCATTCAGGAATGGGAAGCTGAAGCCCGACCTCCACACCGGTTTACTCCCTTAGGGCGTTAAGATGTAAGACCGGGGTACCTATGCTGCTTAATGTTACTGCTTGCTTAAGTAATATCACGGTAGATACCCCAAGCAATTGCCTTTGGCAAAACGCGCCTGGGTCTTTTGTATGATCATATACGCCAATTCTATCATATTTCGGCCTTTGTCATATCCATTGGCAATGAGGGCTCGGATGCGTTTTGCTACTTGCTTATAGAAATGTGAGCTTACTTACATACACGACGTGCCCCCAGGTTTCCTGGATCGTTTCTTTTTTTTTTTTTTTTTTTTTTTTTCGTCTATTTTATATACTTCTCTTAAGCCCTTGAGACCGAAACCGCACCCCAATATCACAGACGTAGGCTGTTCGTCCGGTGTGCGGGTCCTTTCTCTGAACTATCTATTGAGTGAGCAGAAGGTTCCCGTGGTCTCGATTTCGAGTCGCCTTGTTCGACTTCTACAACCACCGTCGTTACGGTATCCATCTGAATTCCCGTTTCCGTCGCTCTTGTAATACCCCTAAGTGATTCCTGGCTTCCGTTACCTGTGCCACCAACCCAGCAGCTGTTGCCGTTAGAACGGCCATCTCTTCCATCCCACCCTATCAGCTCCCCGAGTCGGCTTAAACCCCACACTGCTTTCCTACGTCCCTTACGTTGCTGGCCAACTTCGTCATTGCCAGAGTGGGCTCCACCTTGCACCCATACCATGTTTCCATATCGCCTCCAATGCGGTGTCCTCATGAATGCGAACGTCTCCAAGCCAGTGTCCTCCGAGTCCAGAGGCGCGTTGAAGATAATGGAATGTCGTGTAGTTGAAAACAACAAGACATCCAGCCATCCATTGGAGGCTATCATAGCGCCCGACAGACAGAAATAAGCTATGCTCACATCCCTTCCAGACATCGTAAATACACGGCCCAAAGCTAATGGCGCTGTGCATAAAATGTAGATAATCGGGTAGATAAGGAAGGTGGGATGATGTCCTGATGGATTCGTGTGAGAAATCGTGTTATTCGTGCCCGATCGTGTCGATGCCGATGGACGACTATGCGAAAGGGGCTGAGAAAAGGCCTTTTTCCGGTGAAGGAAAAGGAAAATAAGCATATACAGGATACTCGTCATGAGAAAGGAAAGGAAGATCCATATATAATGGAGCCAAAGACGAAGCGACTCGTACTTGACATTTATCCAGCACCTTTAACTAATGTCAGCCATTCACGATCTTAACCGAGACATAGATATAATCAGGTCGGCCGCGCTGTGGTGATAGATACCACCCATACTTTCACTTACCAAGCAGCTGCGCGAACGTAAAATCCACCAGCTCCTCTCCCATTGTTCGTAGAGGCCACTCCAACGATGGCCATAACGTATATAAACACCCACAAGCCGATGATAGCAAGATACAACGCCCACTGTGGTGGTTTATACCCCTTCACGACTGTTAGATATGTATGAATGGCAATGGCGCATATGAAACAGCTGGCAGACAGATCTCCCGTTGATACAAACCAGCCCTGTGCCCAGCAAGTCGGAATTCCCACAGTTATTTTGTTATTCTGCACCCACGGAATATTCAACATGAACGCCGTTGCCTGGTGCATATCCGCGAAGAACAAGTTGTATACGAGGATGAGAAATTGGTTCGGCGGACCTCGTCCCGCTTTCTGCCGACGTCGTCGTTCTTCATTATCCACCTCCGGAATAGCTTTCTTGGACATGCCATAATTCCTTTGCGCAAGGCCCAACGACAGGTCATTTGCTGCGGTTTGGTGATTGTCGTATATCCTCTTCGGGGTTCGCAGGTGCCATGTGACCAACTTATACGTCAGAAATAGAACCAGCGTGGTTGTCGAGACGAACGAAACCATGCCACAGACGGCGACGGCAATGAGTCCATTTCGGTGACCAGTAGGTAGAGGCGATAGAGTATCGCTGGCCGGAGCCAGTGGAACGTACTCTTCGCTATAAGCCATGCCCATCTATGAGCCCCTTCGTGCGTAGGCTAGCGAGATGTTGTGCAGCTGAAGAACAGCCACCCGCTTGGATAACGCTCGGCCTAAGTTCTATTTTCCGAATGGCCCAAACTCAGAAGGATGGGAGACGGCGGAAGGATATACTACTCCTGGCCGATGCCAAGTACGGGCCTTTCACCAAGGTTGCGATAGCGCGTTAGAGCGTTTCCCGGGGGGGTTTCTCCTCCAAGGATAGGCTAGTAACAATAAGCTGATTTCTTATGAATAATAGTATTGAAAATGCCATAGGCCGTCAGGCCCGTAGTCAATCGGTTCCCATGAATAGCCGTATGATTGAAGAGAAAGGCTGTTTTTTTCTTCTTTCCATATCCTTCACGTTTTCCTTCGATGAGACGAGTATACGAACGATGACATGGTCTAGGTCTACTAATTCTCGTTAGCGTAGTCGTAGATGGAGCATTCATTATGCTATAGCTTAGGATATATGAAAGCCCGGGCTAGCGGCGTAGCCAATTCGATCCTAGCGATTAGGCTAACAAAAGAAGTTTTATGACAAGTGGAACATCTCGGAGGGGCTACCGACTCTCTTTAATATTCTCCTAGTATTTGCATATGCTAATTGCCACGTGGATAACACAAGTTTTAGCGAGGTATCACGACCTTAATTCCGCCGAATAAGTTGAGTAGCAGACCGGCGGCGTCTCACTATATTTCTCGGTCCTAACAGTGGTTTGGGAATTCGTTGCTTTGACCTCTTTTGACCATACATTGTATTAATGCCCTAGGACGCTAGTATAGCATCTAGACACCTTCGTTTGCTCCTCGCTTAGGCTCACTTACCGTCCCTTTGACAGCTGCTTGGCCCGAAAATCGGGAACACTATCATAACCTGTCTCATGGTAAATGAACATCCTCCTCGTCCTTCCCTTCCTTCCACATCATTGTGTAGTATACTTTCCGCTGCGAACTAACTATTTTGTACATATGATATGCAGGTGGCGTTGCCAAACTAGAAGATCTAGGCATGGTGGTTAGTTCGCCAAGTACGCTGTTGGTCTTGGCTGCATTTCAGCTCGTGTATCGCCCCTGAGTCCTCGACCACTGTACATACGACCTTGGTAAAATCCCCCTACCGCCACGAATGGAGCTATGACACACCAAATATAGTTACATACGCAGTAATACATATGTAAAGACTAATCGGCTCACGGCTCAGAAAAATTCAGATCACACGCATACAATCGAGAAGAGATCTATGGCATGTGAGCTCCTCCAGCATTTGTAAGAGTGTGTTTATACTATAGTGAATGTTGACATGGACTTCACTAACGCAATTAATCATGAGGTAAACCGTAGTTCTGATTGAGAAGAGTCCCCCTTACATATTTTAGTACCTATCTAAGGGTTTATAATGCCATCTTGATGAAACATGGGGCTTAACTTTTGAGTTGTATGTGAGAATGCAATCAGGTAGTGCAGATTTAACTATGAGATAGTGCCTGATTTCAACACAAGCGTACTTATCGCGAGTAAGTTAGACATTTTATGTTGAGACTGAAATCCGCCATGCTTACGTTAGGTATGAACATAAGAGCGTTGGAATCGAAGCTGAGAATGATAGCTACATGGATGTGGCTTAGGTTTATTACATGCGTTTATTAATATATTCTCACGTAAAGTTAAGACCTTATGAGGCAGACATGACGACGGTAGGTACAGTAGGTATTGCTACAACCTCAACGGAATGGTTCCGCCACCTCCACCTTCAGATTGTCAATGGTGAAGTACAACTTACTGCGACACTTACATGACATATCATGTACATCAACAATTCTTGACGCTCGTTTGAAATTATAGGCATGGTGTTTAAATTCGAAGAACTGTCTGAGTTACGAGTTGGAACTTGAACTTTTCTAGTTGTCATAAAACCAGCCACTTTGCCACAGTATGTACGTATTAGTACCTGGACTTCTTTAGCCGCGCCATTTCTAACTAAATGCATCTTTACTTACCTGTCGCAAAGACAGTACCTACCTCGTAAGCATAGTTGACCATGGAAACCTCATCTACTGCTCCCTCCCTTCCTTCTTCTCTCCAGTCCTCTCAAGGTGATAACTTGTTCATAACCGATGGTTTACTTAGCTGTTATCATTCACGTCTGCGTTGACCGATCTTCCTAGCGTTATCCCGACTGATTCATCTCGGATGGCAAAGGAAAAGAGGGAGAAAAATTAAAGAATAACAGGATAGGTTCTGAATTCATTTGAACCATTGATCGGAGATCAGAGAATGCCACGATGGATATATGAAACTATTAGCGTCTAAAATAAGGTCGTAGCAATACTTTCGAACGATTTACGGAAAAGTGACTTCGGAGAAAGATAGCAGATAATAGGATATCAGGGACAAGCGCAAGAGAATTCGCCCCGATACTAAAAAGCCCTGATCCACGGCAGCGCTTAAACACTGTTAGTATTTACTTAGGTACCTAGTTGCTAGTTGGGAAGGAAGAGGGGAAGGGGAGAGAAGTGACGAAGATGGAGATATTGGTTATATAGTTGAAGACTTTCTCAAGGAACCTTTCACCTTGGTTTGCGAACCTACTTTCGGCATATGTGACCCAGCACTTTTCTAACACAAGACAATGGACCAATTATCATTTGCAGCATTACAAGCGGGCATGGAAAACCGGCTGGATTTAGTCCTTTTAGTCGGATGTCTTCTATAGCAACCATACCTACCTAAGATACCTAAAGCATGGTGTGTCCTTATCAGAAATGCTAGCAGAGAAACCGGCCAGGAAAGAGCTGCATGAACCGGCGAGAGGGAGGGCATGATTGTAGTATTATTCCCGGGCTTACATAACTATCGTTATGTTTTTAGCCGTAGCTGTAAGGTCACATGTTTGTAATGATGAGGTGCTACTTCAAGTGTATGATATATCATATATTGGTTCTGTTCTGTATGGGTATACCGTAGGAACAAGAGTATCACAGAGAGCTTACATGGGATGGCTTGTTATCAAAGCATAACTGAGTTAACTTAATGGGTTTACATTAACCACCTCTCAAGTACTTAATGGTTCCATTGTGTTAGTACTATTTTAATGTCGGGACAAATGATAATTTTTGCGCTATTGTAAAACCGTTCAAACACGAACTCCTTGTAAAAAGAATGGATAAGGAGCTTTTT
Source organism: Daldinia bambusicola (assembly GCA_022478815.1). Taxonomy (NCBI): domain Eukaryota; kingdom Fungi; phylum Ascomycota; class Sordariomycetes; order Xylariales; family Hypoxylaceae; genus Daldinia; species Daldinia bambusicola. The sequence goes on from MU284187.1 coordinate 102,485, forward strand.
AAAGAAATAGTTAAGTTATTAAGTGTCTATTAAGATCCGCGCTCTGGAACTGTTGATAAGGCTATTCTTACAAGTTAGACTGGTTGGTTTTACATATAATAATGATGTTTCGGGAGAGAACTTGCGTACTTGTGTATGTTGATGTTGTTCCCGGCTGGTCCTACGATTGGCTGAAGTTAGTCTCGCCATATCCCGCATCCTATTTGAAGCTAGCGTCGCCGCTGGGTAAGGTCAATTTGCCGATTAGCGGGGAAATATTGTGAAGTACTATGTACCTGCGACGTACTGAAAACTTTTACCGTAGCCATTATTGCATTCTTTATATAAGTATTAAACAATAAGGATTAGTAAAAGGTCGAAAGCTTTCATGCTTTCTTTAAAATAATACCGGGTAATAACTTGTAACAAGACTATTAAAACGTTATCCTAGTCTTACGTGGATAAAGCAACTAAAATTCTTAAGTACACTTAAACTGAAAGATGAACTGGGAGTTAAAGATGCTAACCTTACTTTTATATACATAAATTAACTTACATAAACCTTATGTATCTAGCGTATATGCAACTAGGAAAGCTGCAGCGCGCCATTGGTTCCATGATTAGTCTAGTGACCTTTTCTCGCACGCGGACTGACAACGACAAGTCTTTGTGCTGTTTCTATATAGTCAGCTTTCATTGATAGCTACAACTATATGCGAACGATTAATAGGACCCTCCAACCTAATTTTACCCAGCGAGATTTCAAATTTATATATATATATATACCTATATATTAATTATCTATTTCTCCCTATGCTCGACGTTTAAGCGAAGGTTTACCTTTTTCGAGACTGCATGCGCGCATCATCGCAATAAGCGTCGCCTCCAGCTACATCCCTTCGAAATCCTTCCCTCGTAACCACCGACTTACCAAAATAAAAGCATCCGGCCAGCTCAAACAGGGCACTCTTTTCTGCTCTTACCTACCCTACCTCGCGTATTCCCCTAGGGTCACTAGCACCACCAATACCAGCCATAGCTACCTACTATCGCGTCTTTAGCCGCCGATTGTGGTCTACAGGTTGAAAATAAAGTCCGTATACCTTGCATTACTACCTACATACCTACCTAGGCACCTAAGGCATATTACTCTTTCACTTAAACTATTATTCATACGCTTCTTAGGGCTTATGCTTCCGATTCGCCAATTGCCATTCGTTTAGAATTACCTAGTGTCAGTTATCGTGAACCGACGCCTACCTCTCTTGCCGACTTTTCTACATCGTCATGTTCTAACCTCTCCCGAGTCGGTCCTTGCTCTTACGCCATCGCGCTCGCATACAACCTCATCTATCCGTTGCCTATCGACATTCTCGACTAAATTTGTCCTGTCCTATCGCTAGTTTACCGTCACAAAAGCTTATATCATACCGTATTTTGAAACCCAATTGGAAATAATATTCAGCAACATGGCAACTCCTTGTAAGTTCTTCGCTCACATACACTTGGCCAGCCTGTAGTTATATAACTCCTGCTGTACCAAACCACATAAGGGCGCGGCTATTAACAGAGGTAGTAACCGTGGAGGAAGAGACCCGTTATACTGAAATCATCGATGGCATCTTAGCCACTGCGGACCTCGAAACCGTCACGCGCAAGAAGATTCGCATGGGGCTCGAAGCCGCACTAGGGGGGAAGGATCTGAGCGATCAGAAGGTACGTAGCAAGCTCCTTGGTTTTGATACCGCAGCTTGACATATCTACTACATTCTTATCTTCTAATTTCTTTTATGTCCAGCGTTGCATCGTTCACGGCTCACGGATTTTACTGACTTACCGTACGTATAGAATGCTATCAAGGCGCTGATAGAAGAGCGTTTTGATGCTGTTTCTTTCGCTGTTCCACCACCATCCTCCGCAATTCCCCAAACCGACTCGACTTCTCCACGCGCTTCGCCGTCAGAACAAGTCAATGGCGACAATGGAAATAGCCTAGACGTAGAGGATACCAATAGGGATGAGATCGAGGTGTCGATGCAACCACCCAAAAAGAAACAGCGGAAAGAGAAGAGCGAAGATACAGAAGACGCAGACGCCAAATTAGCAGCCATGCTTCAGGCACAAGAGAACCAGCGCACTCGCGCAACGCGCGGGGGTGGAAAGCCTAAGGCTCCTGTAAAGAAGAAGAAGGCCGCTCCTCGAAAGAAGAGTGAAAAGAAAGTTGGACCCGACGATGATAGTGACGTGGCGGGGAGTGAAGAGTCGAGTAGTCGACCGCGAAAGGCAGGTGGAGGTTTTCAAAAACCTTTTAATCTGAGTTACCCGCTCGCCGAGCTCTGTGGGGAATCGCAGGTAAGTGCTGCTTTAATCCGGCATTTAATAAATGCCGGGTCTCTGTAGTACTCGTCAGTCATCTAATTAATCGGTGTAGTTGTCCCGACCACAAGTTGTCAAGAAGTTATGGCAGCACATCAAAGGCAACGATCTGCAAGACCCAAATGACAAGCGGCAGATACGATGTGACGAAATGATGCAAGCCGTTTTCAAGCAAGCCAGAGTGGACATGTTTCAGATGAATAAGCTGGTTGGGAACCATCTCTACCCCGTGGACGAGGAGTAAGGAGGAGCAAGGAGGAGTAATTGGCTACCTGGGTAGTTGGTGAGTTCTGGCCGCGTGTATTCCCTTGAGTCGATCCTTAGAAGAGTTAGCTAGCTGGGCTTATATGAGTAGCCAACCAAGTGTGTGGCTGGCTATGTGTTCTTAAGATGGACGTAACATATTTTATGGTCATTTTCCTTCCTCCCGCTACGTCCTTAAACGCGGCCGTAGGTTGATTTGGTTAGGTTACTACTATTCGGCGTTAAGGGGAACATGATTTATGCGTCGGCAAAGCGGCGTAGCTACTGATCTATCTACTCTAAGTGGGTATCCGTGATTACTTAGGTTCTAAGGTGCTATCTTAGACTAGCTAAACCAGCACAATGGATCTCAGAAACGCCGTTTAAAACAGACCGGGTGATATGAAGATGCATCGATGACTTTTACCTCGTTTTGAACCTTCACGACCTTGACTTTACGAAGTACAGAGAGTCTTCATAATGCACACAAATGTAACCGGTAAGTTTTTCCTCCGGAATTAATATACTATAGCGTTTAACATATCCACTGGAAATTTGATCAATAAGGTACCGTATTGAATTTGATGAGAATAACTTCTATCATGTCCATGTTGACTTAAGGGAACACGCCTCAATACCAAGTGAACATGTACATATTTCATAGTGTATTATCTAATCTCATTATTTGTGGCTGGTATTGATCCGCCGTACTAATTGTGGCTGTAAGAAATACGAAGTACAAGCACGTTGCGCACGCCGGGTGTGTCATCGAGACAACCTTATTTTGCTGATGCCACCACCCGCTAAAATTTGTTAAGGCATATAAGGATCAAATAGATTACCCTTAGGAGGTAGTAAGTACCTAGAAATGCAAACACTGCTTGTCCTTTAAGTCCGTCCACGTACGAGCATCTTCTAAAAATACCTGAAGATATATCACAGGTCAAACCAAGCAGTACTTCTATTCGCATATTCGGATACCTGGACAACTACTAGGCACCTCATCACTTATTGGACCACCGCATTCTATTTTCATAGCTGCCCTTCTTAAATCTGCATAGCCTTGACGACCTTGTTAATTTACCCGACCGAAGGCTCAGAAACTGAAGAGCACCCGCAAGCAGCTAATTTACCAAACGGCCAGCGATTCTTCGAAGCTTAAAGCCAGATCTTCTCGACAAAGAACTACTGCTCTCCTGTCCATTATGCCCGCCGCTACCGATGACTCCATAAACGCGCCGAATGAGACTTCAACCTCAATACAAAGTGGGCAAGGCCGCGGCAGAGGAGAACGGAACTCGAGGGGTAGGGGTAGAGGGCGCGGACGAGGTGATGGGGGATCTAGAGGTGGAGGACAAGGCAGATCGCAACGTGGAAGAGGTAAGGGGAATAACGCATCGGATGCGTCTACCTCATCATCTGCAACACTGCTTCCTCAAGGAGACTCGGGCAAGGCAGCACCGCCCTCGCTACAATATCGAAACCCCCCGAATATCATCGAAGCGAATGCCGACCAAGAAGATGGGGAGGACGAAGTGTGCTTCATCTGCGCGAGCCCAGTTATCCACCAGTCTGTCGCTCCCTGCAACCATAGAACATGTCACATATGTTCGCTGCGGATGAGGGCGCTGTACAAGAACAAAGAATGCGCGCACTGCAGGGTATGGATCGTCCCACCATCGCGATGACAGCCCAACTGCGAAGAATATTGAAAACTGACATGTTATATCGCATTTGCAGACACTCGCGCCATTCGTTGTTTTCACAGACGACGCGATAAAAAGATACCAAGACTACTCCGATATCGACATTACCAGTACCGACGATAATATCGGGATCCGGTACACGAAGGAAGATATCGTTGGGGATACTGTTTTACTTCTGCGCTACAACTGCCCAGATGATTCTTGCGACTTTGCCGGCCTTGGCTGGCCGGATCTACACCGACACGTTCGTACAACTCACCACAAGAAGATGTGTGACTTGTGTACGAGAAACAAGAAAGTGTTTACCCACGAGCACGAGCTATTCACAGACAAGGAGTTGGAGAGGCACATGCGACACGGAGATGATCGCCCTGGTGCGGTAGACCAGACGGGATTTAAGGGACATCCACTATGTGCATTCTGCGGCCAGAGGTTCTACGACGACGACAAGCTCTACGAGCATTGCCGGAGCAAACATGAGCGTTGCTTCCTTTGCGACCGACAAGATCCAAGACAACCTCACTATTACCGGGACTACAATGCGCTAGAAGAACACTTCAAAAAGGATCATTTCCTATGCCTCGACCGCGAGTGTTTGGAGAAGAAATTCGTTGTCTTCGACTCCGAGATGGACCTAAAAGCGCATCAACTGAGCGAACACGGGAATTCCTTGTCTAAAGATGTACGCCGCGATGCTCGTCTAGTGGACCTTTCTAGCTTCGATTATCGCCAACCTTACCAACAAAGGCGAGGTGGCGGTTCCGGCCGGGAAAGAGATGGAGATAGGGAAAGGCGTGGAAGAGGCCGTGATCCGAACGCAGATCCTCTTCCGGTTAGCTCGGCCCAACCCCTTCGGCGAGACGAGCTTGCTTTCCAGAGGCAAATGGCCATACATTCCTCCCAGTCCATTTCTAACCGGACGTTTGGTGGACAGCTATCAGCGACGCCTTCAAACAATGCTACTCCTTCCGCCCAAACAAGTCAGCAAACAACAGGGCTCCCCAACTCTTCTATCTCAACCGCTACAGCGCTTTCTGCTGAGATGGAAGGGCTAAGCTTGACCGATCCGAATCTCTCACAAGAAGATCGTGTTCGACTTCTCCGGCACTCTGCCGTAATTGAACGGGCTTCGAACTTGCTGCAAAATGACCGGCACAAGATTGCCACCTTTCGCAATCAAATATCTTCATATAGACAAGGTAAGCTGTCGGCTGCGGCGCTTGTAGACGCGCTCTTTTCCTTATTTGCCGATACCTCGTCTTCTCCTCTCGGTACCCTCGTCCGAGAAGTTGCGGATCTTTTTGAGGATACGAATAAGGGAGATGCTTTACGAAAAGCATGGAACGACTGGAGAGCTATAAATGAAGATTATCCCACTCTTCCAGGTTTGAGCGGTATGCATGGTGCGACATCCTCGAACACCGGTTGGGCAGCCGCAGCCGCCAGCTCACCTCTTGCAGCCGCCGCAGCGCCATCTCAAAGGCACACAACCCGAGTTCTTAAACTCAAAAGCTCAACGCAACAATCACGACGGTCGAGTGTAGAACAATCTTCGAGTGTGTTTTCTAGCTCAAGTTCTTCTCGCCATCCACCGTCGACGTCAACAGCAGCCTCATTCCCTGCCTTGCCGTCAAGTAATGCGAGCGTGGGCAACACATCGCGGTCCACAACAACACCACATTGGGCTTCTAGCACAAGCTCCCAAACCCCAGCTAGAACGCCGAAGCCTGCCAATCGGGATGAAGCTTTCCCCGCTCTGCCCACGGCACCAAAACCCACTACAACAATATTCGGCTACGGGACGGGGAGCGTACGGCGGGATGTTGGTGGGTCGAGAAGTACGGGCTTCTCGTGGGGAGCGTCTGATGGAGATGTATCTACGCAAAATGACGATAATGTGGGCGAAGAAGGAGCGAATGGTACTGGAAAAGGGAAAAAAGGAAATAAAGGTCGGAAAAAAGTGTTAGTACAATGGGGATAACGGATAATTTTAATATTTAACCGTGTTCGTATTATTAATATAACATTTATTTTTATTATTTTTTAAATAATATTATAATTTTTTAAAAAATAAAATTTAATAAATTAAAATGTAAAAAATATATAATAAATATAATTAATTAATTTAATTAATATAAATAATAATATTAAATATAAAAATATTTTATTTTTATTTTTTATTTATTAAATTTATTATTAAAATAAATAAAATTTATATATAAAAAATAATATTAAAATAAAAATATTTTTAAAATTATATTATATTTAATTTATATATATAAAAATAAAAAATTTAATAATATTAATTATTTATTTTTAAAATAATATAATTATATTTATTTATTTTAATTTATATAAAAAATTAATATTAAAATAAATTATTAATAAATAATTTTTAATTAATTAATTTAATATAATTACTTTATAATTATATTAATTTATAAATAATATATATTAATATAATAAAATAAATATATATATATATATAATATATAATATTAAAATAAAAGTATTTTTAAAATTATATTATATTTAATTTATATATATAAAAATAAAAAATTTAATTATATTAATTATTTATTTTATAAAAAATATAAATAATTAATTAAAATTATA